>CAFUXE010000314.1:488732-501196 GCA_903364295.1 Serranus cabrilla
ATTTGCCTTAGCTACAAGAGTAACTTTAAGATCTGTTTTAAGTATAGAACATGTGGCTTTCAACATTAAAGTCAATCAGATTCATAGGACTGCTTGCCTTTAAGTTCAGTTTGAATGGTCTGTTTGTTGGTCGTCTTTAACTTCCTTAATTGCTCCAACTTGGACTGCAGCACCAAAATTTCCTGGGCTGGAGAGAAAGATAAAGGATGTCAAATAAATGCTGTATTAAACACAACAACAAAACAAAAAAATGCATATTGTAGAGTTACACACTTACTAAGTTCTATGTTGTCTTCTTCATCATTCAACTGTATAATCTTCTTTTTAAGGAGATCTGTTAATTGCTTCCACTGCCTCTGGTAATCTGAAAAAGAATCAAAGATTAAGCGAGATATTTTACTTTATTGAAATATTAAAACAATAAGTAAACGGACTCACCAGCAGCATTAGTTCTGGATTTCTCAATGTAGACATTGATGCGTCTCTGTATAGATATAATCTTACTCTGCACAGACAGCAGCTGCAGCACTGGAGGAGCAACAGAGACGGTGTGTCAGGAAATCTTTATCAAATCTTTAATTATTAAGAAAACATTGACATACGGTATGTGGAGATACTCACGAGCTGGGCCTCCATCTCCTGTGTCCTGCAGCTCACTGATCTTGCTGTCCAGCTGTCCTTGCAGGGCTGACGGAGAGATTGAAACAGAGAGTAAATCCTAAACACAGACATTTAAAGGGGACATATTTTGCTTGATTGTAGGTTATTCACGTGTATTTTGGGTTTTTGCTTGAACATGATTTCATGCTTTAATGCATAAAAACACACTTTTCTCAAACTGTCTGTTTGAATATTCTTGTCTACACCCTGAATTGTTCATTTTAGCATCTGGCTCTTTAAGCCCTCCCTCCCAAAAAGGCCGAGTGGTCAGTGTTTCCTATGCTTCCACATCTGTATTTACAGCACATCTGCACCATCATTCCAGCTGCAGAATAACCATGTGGTTTCATGGATGTGTAAAGAGAACTGGATACAGCATTGGAGACAGGGACCCATTCATTCCTATGAAATTTGTTCAGTACATGCATGAAGCCAAAAGAGTTTGACTTATGTGTATAAAATTCTCCAAAAAATGTAAAAATCTATGACTTCCCAATTTTTTCATAGTGTGGGAAAAAGTCTTTTTTATACTATATCTATATATATATATATATCAACTATACTATACACTCTTCCTGAACAGCCCTGTAACAGCACTTTCTAGCTATGTAGAGCATAGTGACATCACAACCTTATGTAAATCCAGACAGCTTCTCATTGATTTAAACATTTTGATACTTACTCAGTATTTATATAGCACCTTAACCTGCTTTATAATCAAAAAGACATGGAAATCTCACTTATACAATATGGGACATAATGCTAAACGATGGATACCTGCATAAAAGAATTGCTAAAGAGAGAAAATATAGAGTGATATGAACTTTTTCACTTGCAACAATTACACAGTAATGCCAATGCTTAACTACGGTATAGTAAAAAGAACTAAATTCAGCCATCTCATTTTTACCAATATGCTAAGCTATTGTTAGAAGCACAACTGGGTGGGTCAAAACATCAGAAAACTGAAACAGAGACCTCAGGTCTGCTTACATTCATCACATAATACCAGACCAACTAAGCCTGAAGCCGCAAAACTGAGAAATGGTGCATTTTGGTTTTGTGTAAAGGAAAAATGTGTTCTTCTCAATTTTCATGACTTTACATGCAAATATGTAAGTTGAGTGAGCAGAAATTTACCAATAATTCTTGACTGGAGATTAATGTCTCCCTTTCTTGATTGTGCCTGTTCCAAATCCCAGATCTGAACCTGCAGTGAGATAATCTGAGCAACTGAACACACAAAAAAAGTGTATATTAAAATTTTGCATGAATCGGAAAGGGGCAACATCTTGAAAAAATACCTTTAAAATAAAATTTAAAAAAAAGCTCTTACTCAGTGCTGCTGTGTTTGGGTCACTTCTTCCTATCTGCTGTATCTTTGCCTCCAGTTCACTCCTTTTCTCTTGATGCTTTTTTTGCAAGGCTTTGAGACACATGAAACATTTAAATTCAAGCTCACGTACACATTTTCAGGTTAAAAATGATATTGGAGTTTATCCTGTTGACAGTAATGTGCTGTTAAATTGTAAAATAATACAAATTAAAAAAAAAACCTTTGCCAACAGAAATAAAACAACACTCACCTGTGATGTCAGAACTCTCAGTAGAATTAGCAGCATGGTTGATCTTCTTCTGTAATGCATTCACCTCTCTGGTGAGTGCAAATATTTTCAAGACTAGAACAAACACACATTTATTTTAAAAAATAAGTTCATTGTCATTTTAAATATAGCATGATGCATAACAACAAAGGTTTAAGTCTAAGCCTGGAAAACTTACTCAGAAATTGCTCACTATCAGATGTCTCCAAGAGCTGTTTCATCTTGTTGAGTAACTGAGTTTGATAAGCTGTCCAGGAATTAAAGACACAGTTTAACATTATGTTGTGCCAACTGACCCTTCACTAAGTCCCGCCCTTTGAACACAGACTGGCCAATCAATGGCTAGCTCTGACAGGGGTCCGACAACTATCTGTTCAGCTCTATCACAATCAGTTAAAATCCTTTTCATTTTCTGGGTGTTTTTGTGATTTTTGAGCTTGTAATGGTTAAATGGTAGAAAAAGCCTGTGGAGCTAACATTAGCCGAGTACAGCACATCATTAACTAGCATGCTATGCTAGCAGCAGAAGGTTTCTTGAATGTATTCACAGGCTGCTTTATAATAAAAGAGTAAAATAGAGGATCCCTACAGGGATAAACCTTTTTGTTAAATAGTAAAAATCTGTTTTATTTGACTGGAAACAGCAGCTTTTTTGTGCGGGCATAATATACCAGACTCCATTGACAAAAAGTGTAATTTTACCGTGTCACAAAACAAATTTAATTCAAAGTCAGCACAAACAAATCAAATCACAAGGAGACCTTTTGATCACTAGATGATGTGGTGGTCTCACTATTACATTGTAATGTAATCTATATTTGTTAGTTTATATGTTTATCTTTTAAATCTGTTTTTTTGTGTAAGTTTGACATCTGTAATATATCCTCCCAACACACTACAAACCCTAAAAAAACAAAAAAAAAAGGCACTATTTAATCCGAGAGCACAGTCAGCAGCAGTGTGGGCGAGCGGCGGCTGACAGAAAAAAGGCGGGGCTTAGCAAAGGGTCAATTGTATCATCTGAACATGTATGTAGAGTAATTACAGATGTACTGTGGAAAGCTTACAGCCAGTAATAGCGGAGGCTGTCGAACTGCATGTGGCAAGCTGCAGGTTCAGCACTCTGACATCCCTCCTCAACCCGAAGGCGTCATTATCTGTCAGACAGAGTGCAGGTTATATCAGAGCAACTATTAGCATAATAGCTACGTACGACAGGTTCTAAAATGATCAATCCTCACCCAGTTGTCTGTTGCGGAGAGTTGTCTGCTGAAACTGCCCTATAAGCTGTTCCAGCTGTTCCTTCATACCTGACGGAGCATATTAGTATTTCAGGAAGATAACAGAGTGTCACAATATATTTATATTCACATTAGTGTCCAATACATCAGCGTAAACCACTGTGTTTGTTTGAAATGGGGGACAATACTATATTAAAAAAGCACTCACCAGCACAAGCTGTGCTACTGATCAACTGTGGAACAAAATATATTTGTTAGGTTGACATAAATATATATAAAAACATTTTTATGTGATAAACATTCACCAAAAAACGTTATATACTGTTGAATTTATGTTCTTCCGATCAATTCCTTCTGGTAGGGTTATCTGAAGTCAACACAGTAACATTGAGCATTATACAGATTGCTACATAAATGTCTTTATTTCACTTGATAAGTCACAGTTTTGGGAACTCACTGGGAACCTTGAAAGGATCTGGTCCACCACTGGATTTCCTGCATGACCAGTGAATTGAGTCACATCCTGATCGACTGAGAAAACAGAGACCAAAAACATTAACAGGCATCTGAATGTAACTGGCTGAGTTTAAAATACTCACATTTTATTCCCTGCTTACTAACTATGCAATACAGATGGATTCCTGTCCCATACCTTACGTCTTTAAATGGGAGAGAAAACCCTGATGAATAAATCTGACCTACCATGTCTGTTGTCAGAAGTTTCAAAGACACAGAAGAGAAGGAAGAACGTCCAAATGAAGCCCGATCCCCCGGCCATTGTGCTGTGCTGCTTGTCTTCCTAACTGACTCTCCTACCTAATGCTTTATATACCCCACTGAATGGTCAATGTCCAGGACGTGGGTGGCTTGGCAAAATACAGGGTGCAAACAAAATACTAGAGGCTATGTATAAAACGCTGTCACATATTTACAACTATATATATATGAAACTAATGAAACTTTACAAATATATCTGCAACAACGTATGAGACATAATTTATCCTGTTGACTTCACATATGTGTTTATATCACTATGTTCTAAAGCCTTATAGACTTTTCTCAATTTAACTAATAGATGACTAGAACATCTAACCACACAGTGATCAAATTCACCATCAGGTTCACAGCTTTCAACGGGTGTACTTCACTTTATGTGGCATCTACTGTTGACCAGCTATCTGCCTCTATAAAATGGGGCAGAACACTAAGGGGTTAAAAAGAAAACTATCTTCTATCTTCAGCAAACACTGTGGTAACACTCGATCAAGGTCAGAGTGCCGGAAGGCCTACTTTTAGATATCATGTAGACTATTGTAAACAGGGCTGATGAATACTGTAGTTTGAACCTTATCTATTCAGTCTATTTATCTATAATATCCCCATATCAACAGAGTAGTGTATGGTACTGTATATAGTATATACATGGAACCAAAATATTTAGTTTCTCTGACGTGTGTTTCCTGTCATTTAAAATATCATAAAACATACATAGCAATACAACATATTCATTTTGATTATATAAACCAGCTAACCTAAAAACAGAATACTTGCCATCATGAGTCAGTGTTTGCTTTTGTTTGACATGATCTGACCTTTTTTCTATGTAAAAAAAAGACTTTTTCATCACTTCATGTGATGTGCTGATAATGATTGACTGAGTGTTGTTGATTCTGCTTTTCCTGCCGTAGGATGCCAGTAACCAGTTAACACGCTGTTATCAGGTGAAAAACAAGGACAGTGCTAAGGAGCTTCGCTTATATTGCTGATTTTTTTGGGAGCAATGACTATATAGCCCTATCCCTGGCATTATAATACTAATATTTTCAAACTATAACTCCCTATCCTTAACTCAACATGAAAGTCTTTGGGCTGTGTGAGAGTGTTGTGTAAAGTTACACTAATGTGTCCCCTTTGAAGTACCCATTAAAACTGACAGAGTCAAAATCTCAGCAGATCCAGAATTGTTGATTTGCATAAGACTGGAAAGAGGTTACAAAGTAATCTCATAAACTTTGGGTATTCACTGTGGCTAGTCTCTCTAGAAGTGGGTGCCCAGCTAGTTTACTCCAAAGGCACAATACAGAATGCGCAATGTGGTAAAAAAGCAAACCTCTAGTAACATCTAAAGACTTGAAGGAATCATTGGCACTCGTTAACATCTTTGTTCAAGAGTCTACCATAGGCAAAAGATTGAAAGCCACCGCTTTCCAAAGAAATACACACACCAGAAGTTTGCCAAAGAGTACCTTAACACTTCACACAATACTGAGAAAATGTTTGGTTGAAGTTGCAGCACTATGTATTGGACAAAAGGGCACCACATACCAACATGACAGCATCATCCCAGCAGTGAAGTATGGTGGAGGGAGCATCATGATTCAGGGCTGCTTTGCTGCCTCAGGGCCTGGACCGCTTGCCATCATTATGGGGAATATGCTGCAGGATACAGGATAGTGTCAGGGTGGCTGTCCGCCAGCTGAAGCTCAGTAGATGTTGGGTGATGCAGCGGGACAATGACCCTAAACATCAAAGTAAATCTACAATAGAATGGCTTCAAAAAGTGGCCCAGTCAGAGCCCAGACCTCAATCCAATACAGATGCTGTGGAATGACTTTAAAGAGAGACATTCCCACCAGACATCCTCAGAACATGGCTGAGCTGAAGCAGTTCTGTAAGGAACAAAGGTCCAAAATGTTTCCTGAACATGGTGCAGATCTGATCAGCAGCTACTGGAAACTCTTGGTTGAGGTTATTGCTGTATATTTTTGAAATGGCATTCAACATGAATCCTTTTTTAAATAGCTTAACATGCATCAACATTTTTAAAATCACATCACATGTGTCTTACAAAAGCACATTTTAATGTCCAGTAACATAGCTTATTAACCAGTAGTTTCAGAAGGCAACAGCTACAGTGTAAAATAAGCCATTCAATATAAGACTGCCTGCAGTTTAATGAAACAGTATAGATGCTTGTCACAAATATCATCAACTATCAACAGTCCAGCCTGTAACAATATCCATATAATATAATGAAAAGAATATTTAAAGTTAAATTTGGAGATAAAAAATGATACTGCACAAATATTTAAATATACCCAAGCGTTTCCAGTTGTTGCTCAGACCTCCGTTTACATTGGCACTGGGTCAGGCTATGATGGGAACTATTAGGTAATCAGAGCAAAAGGAAGATAAGGGGCAGTTAGCAGACAAGAGTGATTAAGTAAAGTCAAATAAAGTAAAAATCTTTAACACAACAAATATATTGTATTCTCTTCCATGCTGACCTGAATGCAGAATAATGTATACTATCAGGATTTAGCATTGCAATATATTTGCTTAATTTGGCTTGAAATTCAATTGAGAATAGTTAATTTAATATTTTCTGACCAAGGTATTATTTGTGATGTTTTGTCAGTTACCAGAAGTTCAGAAAAATGGAAATGGAAATGATGAGTAACAATTTAGTGTTGTGTTCATTGGTTCTCAACTATCAGGTGGCACAATGTATGTTTAATAATTTGTCTCTAGTACTAACTTGTTTTATGTGACTGTGGCACAGCAAAATGTCCATAAAAATTCTGCTTTTCAAAAAATAAGAATAAGTAATGAGATTTAGAACCCCTACAAGCATTAATTACGCCTCATTAAAAGTCAGACTTGTATGGAGTATTCTTCCTGTTTACAGCAAACTAATTCTCAAAGTATTTCAACATAAGTGAGATGAAAAGTCCACCAGTGACGTATCCCTACAGTCCCTCAGCCGTGTACTGTATCAACCCTGATTATTTTGTTATATCTAAGGCGCTTAATTCAGACATTCAAACTTTTTTTATGACAAGACTGTACAAGGGCCTGGTGCAAGAACAGGACTGGCAGGAGGGGCGGGGCTCTGTTTCTGGGCCCTCTTGAATAATCACAATACAATATATTATAAACAATGCAAAAACAATAGGGAACAGTTGAAAGAAGCCTAGTAGGACATACCAGTACTAGTTGTAGGAAGAAACCTTTTACAACCAGAAGCCCCACTTTTTATGTACAATCTTGATTTCAAACTCAGATCCACATACTGTGCTGAAATGGGTATTAATAGAGGGACAAAAAAATCAACTGTGATTACAGCCCAATCATGCCCTACAGCAGCACGAAGTGTGTGTATTCCTGGAGAATAAACCACATGATCATTTATCAGATTCATTTTTGGCTCTATAAAGTGACCAGTGAAATCCTGCATGTGCAGCACAGTAAAGTCAGTTTAGTATTACGTAGGCCAAGAAAAAAAGACCAAATTCTCCTTTATCGTAATATTACAGCACTTTAGCAGCCACAAAATCACAGAAACATAATAACAACAAAAAACAGGCCAAGATACTGGCCATTATTCAGCATGGCAAATGTTGCTTCTGCTGTCAACAAACAGGTTCTCAAATACAGACACGGTGAATCTTTGGGGAGATATAGCGCCATCGTGTGTGAAATGTAGGTAAGACCAAAGAACCACCACCAACACTAAGATAGTCCAATGGTTTCTGTACTAACAGCCAACAACTGTGTTAAAATCGGTTAGAACCATAGCGTATGTGTCAAACACGACAAATGCTCTTGTTTTTTTATTAAATAACTGACGCTTACGTTTAATGTTTTGTCTATTGGTCAGCTGAGGTGAATCTTCACTCGCGTCTCTGGCGTCATCTCGCGATATTAAACAAGTCATGCTGTCAAATCGCTATCTTGACAGGATAGTTTTAACAGCAGCACAAACACACCGGTTGTGTCATGTTTATCGACGCCTTGTTTATAACCTCAGAAGAACCATGATTTGAGCCTGATAAACCGGATCCAGCGGTCTCTGTGGGAAAAGGTATTCATGTCTTTTATGCAAGTAGGCGACTTCTATAGATTTTAAAGTTTATTTTACAAGCTACAGAGGTTTTTATTGCCTCGCCACTGGTAAGCATCAATGTGTTCCTTCATTTCTCACGTTAACAGCAAAACTTATGTTCTGCTATTTTGTAATATGTAAACTTTTTGACCTTATGTCAAAAGTTTGTTTTATTAAGTAAAAATAGCTCGTTACAAACGCCTTTTCTCGTTACATAACAAACGGAATAAATGTTCCACACGCAGCCATGGTCAATACTTGCTTAGGCATTTACAGTCTATGGTGCATATATTACATTATGGGGGGATTTGGGCAAAGTATTAGCCTGACGACGTCATACTCACGATTCTAGTAAACAAAATGTTGTAGGCGGGGTTAAAGTTCGGCTGCACCCAGGCTAGCAAAATATATTAATCATATTAATAAGTCATGATCATGGACATTTTTTTCATAATGTCAATGTAGTCTGTCTATAACACATGAATAATGCTGCATAACAGTGACCAATGTAGTTCTGTTTTTTCCCAGTTGATCATATTTACTGACACACCTCTGTAATTTGATTCATACTTTTGGATAACATGGTGTGTTTGAGCTTACTGCTTATTGTAGTGGTGTTGTTTCCTCCTCAGGGAAAATGTCTCTGTCGGGTTGGGTGTGTGTAGTCACAGGTGCCTCCAGAGGTATTGGCCGGGGCATAGCTCTCCAGCTGTCTGAGGCAGGAGCCACTGTCTACATCACAGGGCGCCAGGAGAAGACTCTGAAACAGACTGCTGCACAGGTGACACTTTGAACTTGAATTTCTTACATGGGCTTTATAAGACATCTGTAAGATAGTATCAGGCAAAAGCAATGTCTATTAATCTTTCTCTTCCTGAGAAACATCAATCTGTGATGCTATGGAAATGCTAATTCCTCCCTCCAGTTCATGTACCTGAAATGTTGGCATTCTCTGCTCTGTAGTTTTGTGGTTATATTGTTTTCGTCAGGAAGTGTAACTGTGGTTTACAGCTGATGTGTTTGTTTTTAACACAGGTTAAGGAGAGGGGTGGAAACTGTGTGCCAGTTATCTGTGATTCTACGAAAGATGAAGACATTGAAGACCTGTTTGAGCAGATTAAACGTGAACAGAATGGCAGACTGGATATCCTGGTTAACAATGCCTATGCTGGAGTACAGGTAGATACACTGCACCGACGTGAAACTCTCCTACACTAACAGTTAAAAACATTAAAGAGCAGCAATAAACTGCCCACTGTGTGACTTTTTTTTAATCTAACCTCTAAATATGATTTGTTATTCCAGGCTATCTTCGAGAACATGGGAACCAAGTTTTGGGAACTTGATCCGTCCATTTGGGATTTAATCAATAACACAGGCCTCAGGTATGATTTTATGCTTAGTCATGTCTGATAAGTCGACTCTTTCTGGGTTTTTTCTTTTTTTTTTAGTTTTGAATTCATTATTTTTTTTGGCAGTAGTAACAGAATGCATAACTAAATGTAGGACTTATTTATGTTGTATTTATCTTGCAGAGGCCACTATTTCTTCTCAGTTTATGCATCCCGCATGATGGTGGCTCAAGGTCGGGGTCTGATAGTCACCATTTCATCTGCGGGGGGGCTGAGGTATTACTTCAATGTGCCATATGGTGTTGGTAAAGCTGCAGTAAGTTACCTTAGTAAATCCTGTGTTTATATTAAAGTAAGTACATGCGCTGTGTAATTAGGTCACTGTATTCAAAACCTGTTTTGTTTCATGGTTTGTTTCCAGTGTGACAGGTTGGCAGCAGACATGGCTGTTGAGCTGAAAAGAAGAGGAGTGGCTTCAGTCAGTCTGTGGCCGGGAGCGGTAAAGACAGAGCTGGTGACTCAGTACATACTGGAGAAAGAAACACCACAACTTTCCCAGGTAGACTCTTCTTAAACCTCAAATCTTTATTCATAGTAAATACCTCATTTATTTGCTAAAGTTTGGGATTTTCTTTTGTTCAGTTTAAAGATAGATGTGCCGATGGAGAAACCCCAGAAATGAGTGGGAAGTGCATTGTCAGCCTGGCCAAAGGTAGGATTATACTGCATGAGATGGTATTCACATTATAGTCAGATTGTTACATGGAGGCTTAAGTATTTGGGAAATTCAGAATTGATCAGCAACATGCTTTCAGAAAAGATTTTTATGTGAGAAGCATTCACTGGTTCTATTCATTTTGTTACATTCTTTGTCATTTTCAAACTTAATTTCTCCATCTGCCTGAAAGATAAAGATCTGATGTCCCTGACTGGGAAAGTACTCTTGACCTGTGACCTGGCAATGCGCTATGGGTTAAAAGATGTTGATGGTAAGTTTGCATCTGCATTTAAATTTAATTTTTTTTTTTTTTATATTTAAATGTACTTTTATGTATTGTCACATAATTCAAATATTTTGTATTCATAATAATAATTTGTTCATCTGTTTTTTTCCAGGACGGACTGTTGTTGATTACACTTCCATAAAATTCCTCCTGGCCCAGGTCCCCTATATCTCCTGGCTATCAGTTTTTGTCCCTTCATCCCTTCGCCTGCCACGCTTTGTGCTCACCCTGGCTAGTGGCCGCTTCTAAACGTTTTATATATCCAACTGAAGTGGAAGTATCATACAGACCAACTAAATGGTCCAAATACTACAACTTTTAGTTGTCATATGCCATGTCATACCATTCCAGCTTCTTGAGTATTGAATTTATGTGGGATGCTCTAGCATATTTTCTGAATTTAACATTAACTTAATGTTGTATATAAAGCAGTATACAAAACCACCATAGAATTTTAAAAACATATATGGTTGTATATTTTACACTTATTTTTCAGTTCAGTTCAGTTCAATTCAGTCTAAGTGAACTTATTGTGATTTCATTTAAATTTGGCTTTTATAAGGAAGTGCAGCTTAGATGTTGAACTTACCGTGGCCTTGGTGGACTCAGGCCACAGTAGGAAATAGACAGGTTCGAACAAGCTAAAAACAGACCAGGATGCAGATGTTCCAGTACACAACACACACCCACATAGATTATGAAAATAGCTCCAACACTAAATAATAACAAAACAAAGAATATCCTGACATAAAACTTGAAAATGTAATGCAATAAAATAATTTTCCCAACCCATTTGTTCCTTTTAATCTATTAAACCAAACTTCTTGAACTCAAAGAGAAACCCCTGCACATGCAGACAAGCAGCTCCAGTTATTGATCAGACTTGTGCTTAGAGTTGCACTTGGTGAAGCTATGATGCAAATGAAACTGAAGACTGCCACAGGGAAAGACTTGCAAGCAATTCAGGTATTTCAAAATCTTTAACACAGCAAATATATAGTCTTCTGCATCAATGTTGACCTGGATGCAGAATAATGTATACTATCTGGATTAAAAATCACATATACTTCCTTGGTTTGGCTTGAAATTAATTTGTTAATAATGACTGACTTAAATATTTTTTATTCACATCTATAAACACTCACCGGCTACTTAATTACGTAGACCTGTGCTAGTGCTTGTTCACGCAAATATCTAATCAGCTACATGACAGCAACTCGATGCATTTAGGCATGTAGACATGGTGAAGATGACCTGCTGAAGTTCAAACAGAGCATCAGAATGGAGAAGAAAGGTGATTTAAGTGAGTCTGAATGTGGCATGGCTGTTAGTGTCAGAAAGGCTGGTCAGAGTATTTCACAAGCTGCTGATCTACTGGGATTTTCTCTAGAGTTTACAGAGAATAGTCTGAAAAAGAGAAAATATCCAGCGAGCCTTGATGCCTTGTTGATGCCAGAGGTCAGAGGAGAATGACCAGACTGGTTCAACAGTAACTCAGATAACCACTCGTTACAACCAAAGTATGCAGAAGACCATCTCTGAACACACAACACCTCCAAACTTGAAGCAGATGGACTACAGCAGCAGGAAATCACACTGCCACTTTATTAGGTACGCCTTGCTAGTTGATAAAGTGGCTGGTGAGTATATGTGATGTTATGCCAGTTACCAGAAGTTCAGACAAATATGGAAAATTAGGGAAACTGATTTATAATTTA
>CAFUXE010000314.1:501715-534440 GCA_903364295.1 Serranus cabrilla
TATGGAAAATTAGGGAAACTGATTTATAATTTATTGTCCGTGGTGTTCTATTAGTTTACCATTCTCAGATGACCGAATGTATCTTAACATAAAGTTGTCTCTTCTCCTGTGAATGTGGAATATCAAAATGTCCCCTGTAAAAGGTTTTTATAGCAAAAATTATTATTAAATATTCCAGTATCTCAACAGGTGCAGATCCGGCAGAACAGAGAATATAACTTTAGCTTCTCTTCTCTATCAAGGGTACATCAAATTAAATTTGACAAGCCAAAACAAACACTTTTTTTTTTTAGAAAAACTAATACTGTTTCCACTGTGAATAAAAGGCCCTCAAACACACACAAGATCCATACAAGTATATTAGGAAGTCTGTAGCGCCATCGTGTGTGAAATGTTGTGAATTGAACCAAAGACCAGCCCTCACACTCGCTAGCAAGATGGTTCAGTTAAAAAAAAAAGGATGGTTCGCTGATTTTTGGCCTATATAACATATTATAAAATGTATCATAACATCCTACAACAGTGTAAACCTCTGATTATTACTTATACAGTACCTAGCATGGTTCAAACACGACTCCTCTATTTTTCTTTGCTATTTTACCAGAAAGTTGACGCTGAAAATGTGCCCTTGCGCTACATTTTCAGTGTAGTCTACCGGAAGTCAAACAAAGCCGGAAGTTCGCTCAAAAGCATTCTTCGGCCACTGCATATTACAGTTTCTGCTTCGTTTGGCGTCTTCTCGCGATAGTACGCAAGTTACGGTGCCTTGATAGCTGTGTAACTGTCACATTGCCCACATTGTTGTAGCTCGGGGCACTACTCAGGCATATATAAACACAGCAGCGCAAACAAACAGCCGTACATTTATAAAGTTACGTTTCCTTGTCGGTTACATCTGATGAACTATTATTGGGACTTGACAATCCAGATCCAGCGCTTTCTGTGGAATAAGGTTAGACAAATTTCATGCAAATCTATTGCAATCTGTTATATAACAGCGTCTTGTGTCTATATTATTGACTATATAATGACAGTATTGTTTAAATGATAGGCTTATTACTAAACCAAATGTAACCATATGACGGTAGAGTTGGTTTTTATTGATCAAAAAGACCTCGTTACAAATAAACTTTGTTTCCCTCGTTATATAAGAAACTGAACAGATGTTTATAATAGTATCAATACGTAGCCTTATTCAACAGTTAGTTGTTAGTTAAGTGTGTTGTTGTATTATTATTCTTTAACACTTAGAAGTAGTTTTACTATGGTATTTTATAGTGTGCATGTCCTTTATAATTATGTGATTTGGGCAAAGTTTAAATTCATAATCATTTAACAATAATAATGCTGAAAAACAGTGACTAGACAAGATTTGGGTAAGGCAAAAAAAAAAAGACCAGATTCCAAGTGAACTTTGGCCAGATAGCACTCATTCAGTGATGTAACAATGTTGCAACTACTTCCCTGTGACCTCTGTTCACACCTAATTGACCCATCTATATTAATTATTCATACTTTTGGATAACAGGGTGTGTTTGAGCTTACTGCTTATTGTACATGGTGTTGTTTCCTCCTCAGGGAAAATGTCTCTGTCGGGTTGGGTGTGTGTAGTCACAGGTGCCTCCAGAGGTATTGGCCGGGGCATAGCTCTCCAGCTGTCTGAGGCAGGAGCCACTGTCTACATCACAGGGCGCCAGGAGAAGACTCTGAAACAGACTGCTGCACAGGTGACACTTTGAACGTATAAGGCTCTATCAGACAGCAGTTAGAGAGAGAGGCCATTGACCTGTTTCTTAATGACTGTGGTGACATCAGTTTGTCAGTCTGACTGAAGTGTCATGGTCTACAGCTGATGTGTTTGTTTTTAACACAGGTTAAGGAGAGGGGTGGAAACTGTGTGCCAGTTATCTGTGATTCCACGAAAGATGAAGACATTGTAGACCTGTTTGAGCAGATTAAACGTGAACAGAATGGCAGACTGGATATCCTGGTTAACAATGCCTATGCTGGAGTACAGGTAGATACACTGCACTGACGTGAAACTCTCTTACACTAACAGTTAAAAACAGTAAAGAGCAGCAATAAACTGCCCACTGTGTGACCTTTTTTATCTAAGCACTAAATATGATTTGTTATTCCAGGCTATCTTCGAGAGCATGGGGACCAAGTTCTGGGAACTTGATCCATCCATTTGGGATTCCATCAATAACACAGGCCTCAGGTATGATTTTATGCTTAGTCATGTCTGATAAGTCGACTGAATCATCTGCAAGTGTCTGGTGACACACCAGACATGACCTTTTACTTGATTTGTTAAGTTTGAGTTCCGCATACATTTTTGGTCAGCAATAGCTCTCTCAGATTACATTCACAAGAAACTGGGAGAGTCATGATCAGTCATGTGAAACAATGTGAAAAAATTATTGGACTGATTCCCATTTGTATTTATCTTGCAGAGGCCACTATTTCTTCTCAGTTTATGCATCCCGCATGATGGTGACTCAAGGTCGGGGTCTGATAGTCACCATTTCATCAATGGGGGGGCTGAGGTATCTCTTCAATGTGCCATATGGTGTTGGTAAAGCTGCAGTAAGTTACCTTAGTAAATCCTGTGTTTATATCAAAGCAAGTACATGTGCTAATTAGGTCACTGTAAACTTAAAAAATTAAAAACCTGTTTTGTTTCATGTTTGTTTCCAGTGTGACAGGCTTGCAGCAGACATGGCTGTTGAGCTGAAAAGCAGAGGAGTGGCTTCAGTCAGTCTGTGGCCTGGAGCGGTACAAACAGAGCTGGTGACGCAGTTCATACTGGAGAAAGAAACACCACAGGGTGTAAATGCTAAGGTATGTCTATTTTCTTAAAGGCTAATTACTAATATTTAAATGAATATTAGTTCCTTCAGTTTTTGCTAAATCTCTTGAATTTCTTTTGTTTAGTTTAAAGATGTATTTGCCAATGGAGAAACTACGGAAATGAGTGGGAAGTGCATTGTCAACCTGGCCAAAGGTAGGATCATACTGCATGAGTGGTATTCACATCATAGTCATATGCAAGCCAGAAAGGTTTTATAGAAGTGAGCATTTGTGAAACTCAAATTTGATCTGCACATGCTGACACTGTGACATGGTTTTGGAAAATATTTTTATGTGAGAAGCATTTACTGGTTCTACTAATTTTGTTACATTCTTGGTAATTTGCAAACTTTGCATAATTTCTCCGTCCGCATGACAGATAATAATCTGATGTCGCTGACTGGGAAAGTACTCATGACCTGTGACCTGGCAAGGCGCTATGGGTTAAAAGATGTTGATGGTAAGTTTGTATCTGCATTCAAGTTTCTTTTAATATAAAGTAACATAATCATTATAATATTTTATTCATCTATTTTTTTCCAGGGCGAAGTGTAGCTGATACCACTTCCATAAAATTCCTCCTGACCCAGGTCCCATACCTCTCCTGGCTATCAGCTGTTGTCCCGTCATTCCTCCGCCTGCCACGCTTTGTGCTCACCCTGGCTAGTGGCCGCTTCTAAACGTTTTCTGTATCTCTACTGAGGTGACAGAATCATACAGACCTCATCCGAATTCTCTCTCTCTCTATCTCTGTATATATATATACATATATACATTTCTACCGGAATACTGAATTTACCTAGTTTTATGAAGTTTGAAGTAAAAAGATTAGTAAGGAGTACTGTTAAATGATGTATACTGTATGCATACAGTACATTCTTTACTATTTGTTTACTTAATGAAGGCAGTTTTATGAAGTTTGAGGTTACCAAACTAAGCATGAAGGATGTGCTAGCATATTTTCTGAATTTAAAATGAATGATCAAAATCAGATGTGGGTGAAGCCACTACATAGGAAAATGTGTCTCACTACTACTACTACTACATGTTATGTATTTTCTTGAGCAATATACAAAATCACTACAACATTTTAGAAAAACAAATGGTTGTGTATTATTTCACCTATTTGTAGCATTTGATTGTCATATTACTATATATTTCTAAATGTATATATACAAGAAACACTACTACTATTGAGGTATTTTTGTGGCCAAATAAAGAAATGTGTACTCGCTGCTGCTTTCACTTGTCATCCCTCTGGCAAAATATCAATGAAAGCAAATGGTTGAATAATTTGCAGAAAGATCATTAAATAACTCTTGTCAATATTATTGTATTATTTAGCATTAATGATTAATTCAAATTGCAATGTCTGACTGAGATACATATCACTGAAGCTGCCTGCCCAGGACACCATGTCTGAAGCTGATATGAACTCAGCAAGGTCACACAGTATCACTGGAACACGGACGATTGTTTGTTTCCATCTTGTTTGTAATACAAAGAGAAACTGAATAGGCTGTAAAATATTTCTTCTTAGAACGTGGATAGATCAGTATGTCTATATGTGTCACTTTGGGACTTAATTAAGGGCTGTGGCAATGGTTTTGAAAATACAGATGTCAAGTCCACCATGTCAGTTTTGAAATGCTTTAAGTACTTGGATTTATATTTACAACGTATCAACTTAAATATTCAATTAACTGTTCAGATTCATTCTGTAAGTTGTATACATTGTGCACAATGGTGTAAATGTCTTTCAAAGCCTTGTCTATAATGCTGGCAAAAAGCATATGATGGGGAAATACGGTTTTCCTTTTTCATTTTATTTTCCCTTTGACTCAAAAGTATTACTTGAGTCAACAACTAGTAGAATCTGTAAAATACCATAATACATGTAAGCACATTTGAAATAATAAGACTCCTGTTTTTAATGCTTTGAGTAACAAAAGGAGTGTTTGAATTTCAACAAGATGATAATTCTCGTATAAAATCATATGGGAGGTTAGCTTGATTTGAGGGGGGGCTGGTGGGTGGTTGACGTGAAAATGTTTAGCCTACTGCCACGGATTTATTATACAGGCGCTTCCTCCCTCCAATCCATGGCCTGCTCTCCCAGACTGGCACACCCACCCCGCCGTCACTGTGGGAGAGTCAGTTGGGCCTTCTGGGCTTCCTGGTCCTCAGCTCCGCCTCGCCTCGATCTGGCCGGACAGCGAAAACACTTCTCAGTTAAAGAACAAAAGCAACAACGGACGGGCCGAGGAGCACGAAGTAACGGCGACTCAGAAATCGGGCAAAATTTCAAGGATTGAAAGATTTGTGACCTAGACGGCAGGACTTAGCCGACGACTGAACTCCTACGAAAGGCGACAAACTTGGTCGGCTCGCATCTTTGTATCCCGACCGTAATCCGTCGAGGTGCTTGATAAATAAGACAAGGGTCAAACCGACAGACGGACGGTATTGTTTCCCTGGTCTTCCCCTAAACTTCGGCCATAAAAGCGGAGTGGCTGAGGGGGGAACTCTGGGTTTCTTTTGTTTGCTTTACGCTCAAACGGACCCCGGGGATAACGGGTTATTTTGGCATTTTCGGTAAGTTTATTTTTATGTTTCACTGAAGCGTGTCTGGCGGCGAAGTGCGCCTGTGCAGTCTGAAGCGTTTTAGTTAGTACGCCATAAAGGGGGAGACATTGGGCTGCTATTGTGATTGGTACCGAGAGCAACTTTTATAGCTTTTTGTTTCACTTACACAAATATACTACGTATAACTCTTACGGTGCGTTAAAGTAAGACATCAAACACAGGCGAGGTCACCACATGATCTCAGACCCGTGGGTTTCAATGTGTCACGAATGAGTAATACAGTGGTTTCATAATTGTTTGCTAATGTTTTTGGTACACTTGAACATTTCTTGTGTGGCTCAAGCGACCTTAATCGTCGGCTATGGCGTAACCTGACCAAATGCGCAATATTTCCTCTGCTGTACCAAATCAAGAACAACTCCATGATGAAAAATAGATGTAAAACAAATCTAAGACAACGTCCCATAAGTAGCTAGAGCCAATTCATTTAAGAAAGTATTGACTGGATTGAAAAATGCACAAAAACAAATGAACAAAACAAGTGGAGTTTCTGAGTTACTCATTGCATTTAGCCTTCTAACTACTAAACTGGCGTATTTCCATTGTGATGTCTCCAAATGTTAGCTTAACACCTGTTGCTAAAATATATCTATATCCATTTGTTTTTTTTTAAACCATATGTCTCTAGGAATATGAATGAATTTGGAGTTTAACACCGTTGTGCTTGAAGTGTCTAGACTTGGACTTGAGTGTGACTAATGCAAATCATTTTCTCCTTCCACAGGTTTCTGTTGTGGTATCTGCCATTGTGAAGAGACTACACTCATCTTCGGGACTGAGAATTTGGGAGTAGAACAAAGCCGGACTGGGAAGGGGTAAGAAAGTAGACTGTGATGGATTTCTCATAGGTCCACATTCCCCACGCACCCACCCTTTGCCACCAATTCCCCCACTCACACAAAACAAAAGTCAGTCACCACACTTTGGGGGGGAGGGGAACCCAGTCTGGACAGGGTATACGACTAGTTTCACTGGGAGTTCAGAATAAGGAGTGCAAAGTATGGGGGAAGGGGAGCAGCTGTCAGATAATTGACTTTGAGAATGAATGAGAACTGAAAGTTCTTAAAACATCATAGTCATACTCTAGGCTGAACTCATCAGAAGATTTTTTTCCTTCTCTTCACAGTGATCTTATCTGAGGTGAAAACAGTTTGGCTGTTGAGACAAGTTAAAAATGTCAACAACTAAATCAGTGTTTCTAAACCAACTGTCTGATAATTGGCTTTCAGAATGAATTTGAACTGAATGTTCTTTTAAACATGATCAGCATAGACTTTATTGTTAGCTGTACTCCTCAAAAGAACGTTTCCTTCTTCCTACAGTGATCTTATCTGTGAAGTGAAAACAGATTGGCTGTTGAGTAAAAAGAAAATCAACTGAATAAGTGTTTTTATTTCTTTTCTAGGTGAAAGAGCCTATATTCCAGATGGAAACCTACAGTGATCGTAACGGCAGAAATGCACTATTTGCAGGCATTAAGGGGCCCTTTGAAGGAAAAGTAACAAAGACAGAATGTGAAGAAAAACTTGAAGCGAAACGCTCCACCAAGGATTTACGTCACGCTGCCAACTCAGCTGAAAGCAACGCGAGTGGTGTGGCCAGTTTCACCACGAACCACAACTCTGTTGTGTGCCTGCCTTTAGTGTCAGAGGGACTAAAGTTGGTATGGACACAGTCGGATCAGACCCGTGAACTTGACACGATTCCAGAGCTGGTCCAAGCCTTTAACTTGTTTCCCTATCCGTCATCCCGTGAAGTTAACACCCTGGCCCGGATATGTGCCTTGCCACTGGATAAAGTTAAGGTGTGGTTTATGGTACAGAGAATAAAGTATGGTATCAGCTGGTCGTCAGAGGAGATAGAGGAGACCCGGCGAAAGCTGGCAGTGCCTGAGCTTTGTGATGACTCTACTGAAACAAACGAGGAAACCGACATTGACAACAAGAGCCGAAGTTGTGAGGAACCGGTAATTGAGGATAAGGAAAGCAACAAAGTAGAGGACGCTCTTTCTACCCCCCAGAAGAAGAAACCAAAGTGTGAGTCACCAGATTCCTATAAACCAGCCAAACCCACTGCCCCATGTTTCAGCTCCACCCTCCCACCTCCTCAGGATTCATACTTTTACCGCCCACCAGCGGACACGCCAGCAAGTACAGCAGCAGATGTCTCCCTCGACCTTTCAGAGTCATCTTCACCACAGCATCGTCATGGGCGCTACAAAAAGTCTAAAGCTCAGCTGGCTGCCCTTCGAAAGAGCTTTCTGAGAGAGAACTGGCCTGCAGAGGCAGAGCTCAGACGTCTGCAGGAAGAGACGGGGCTGAGCCGTAACGACATTCGTAAGTGGTTCAGTGACAGCCGGTACCAACTTCGGGTTGGCCGAGGAAGCCTTGCTGCAGCCCAGAACTACTCTCAACACACCGGAGGCAAACCTGAGCAACAAAATCAACCTCTCCCACTTATTACACAAAAGACAAGTCAACTAAACGGGGTGAAGGGCCAGGACAGAGCCCGTAGCAATGGAATTAGAAATTCACATTTCTTTCAGACATTTTTGTCAAACAGCCTGGAAGCATTTGGGGAAAGGGTCCTTGAGGCAGACGGGTATGAGGTCATGGAGGAGCTTTCTGGTGATGGAGACAGTTTGAAAGATGAGGAACAAAGTGAAGAGCAACCTTTACAACTGACCAAGACCTGCAAGATTGAGCAAGATGTTCAGCAGGAACCAACAACATTAAAAACCTCTCCCGACTCCTCCCCCTCCAGCAGCCCACCACCGACTGCCTCGCCTAATAAACCCCCCTCAAACAGCAACACATCGAAAAAGTCAGTTCACTCAGCCAAAGCCAGTCCCTTACAAACGCCCACACAAACATCAAAGTCTCCCTCATCCACATCCTCTGCCCTCACTCCAGCTGGGCGACCAAGGAAGACCAAGGAGCAGTTGGATTTGTTGAAGCAGTACTTCTTACGCTGCCAGTGGCCCAAGAGTGAAGATTACACTGAACTTGTCAAGCTTACAGGTTTACCGCGGGCAGATGTTATTCAGTGGTTTGGGGACACACGGTATGCTGTTAAAAATGGCCAGCTGCGCTGGGTGAAGGGGGTCCGCGACCAGTTCCTGGCAGAACTTGCCGCTCAGCAAAGTAGCAGTGGTTTAACTAACGGAAGTGGCTCTGGGACTGGGGGAAGTCGCAAACGAAAATCTCAAGCACATGCAACCAGTGCAGATTCCCCAGATATCAAGCCATTGGTAACATATTACCTTTCAATGGGCACACTGCACGAAAAAGACCTTGACACTCTATGCAAGAAATCAAAAATGAGCTACCAGAAAGTGCGAGATTGGTTTGCAGCCCAGGATGCTGGGGGGACGGAACGAAAATCCATTGTTGCTGATTAGGACACTGGAATCAGACTTAAGAACATTTCTGAAAAGCTGGTGGAGTGTTATGGGATCCTTTGCACCAACAAGCATAGTTATTACTTTGGTTTAAATTGCTTTAATTTGGCAGGTTTGTAACATCCAGTCTTCCCAGTACAAGCCCAAGGTGAGGTTTGTTTTAATATATGCTGCATTTCCTGCTTATTCTAATATATATTTTGGACTTGAATTATAATTGTGCTGCCTGTGTTGCTGTAAATAGGACAGTAACTTCTACACTGGTCTGCTATATATTTTTTGAGCTTATTTTTGTTTAGATATCACTACTACAGATTTTTTTTCATATGCTGTTGTGGCAGTCTAATTTAAAGTGGTTGTACTTTTGGTACCCAACTATGGCAGACAAGTAACTGCTTCAGAAAAATGTCTATGTTGATGAATATTTTGACTGATCACCGTGTGTTATCATTCCTTTGCAGCCAATAATTCCTTGTCATGAAAAGCACACTGGGCATGTACACTTTAAGATGACATCTTGCACTTTGGTTTTAGAGCCTGCTGCCATATTCATTAAATCCAGTTCTTTCACAAAATATGAATTCCTAACTAAACCATGTCATTCGTCTCCCTTAACACTGAAGCATATTATCATGCCTTTTGAATACAGCATGGGTACATCTAATTCTACTATGTCTACAGCATATTTCTGAGACACATTCCCTTATTCTTCTTGAGACGCTCTGCTGTAAAACTTAATTTACTCATTGTATTCTTTGTCATTATGCATTTAACTGCACTCTTTTAACAGTAAAGGATAACAGTACTAAAATGCAGCGATCACATCAACATCATGCAGGTCAGAATGACCAACTTCTATTCTAAACTGCATTCATTATTTTAGTCAGTATTTTTATATCTATTTTTTGTCTTAATAGCTGTAGGGTGTGACTTGTTGGTTTATAATCTAGACAACTAGATAAAATAACTGATGGGGATCCACGTACTGTATAAGTAGCAAAAGGTTTGAATCCAAAGACAAAAATACATTTCTGTTACCCAGATTTTAAATTATAGCACAAACATTAAATGTTCAGGTTATCATTTCAGTAAAATTCCACACTCTAAAGTACTTGTAAGTAGACCTACAAGGGGTGAAGTAGGCTTTAAATTAAGTCAAAGTTTAGTTCATTAGAATTGTCAGGACAAAAGTTAGATGACCAGAATATTGATAAAGCAGTGTTCATCACTGTGTTTTGTCATTCTACTAGTAATGAAAAGTCAATGCAAGTGTCATGCTGTGGGAAAATGTCCATGACGTTTAGTGTCTTCTTTTGCAGATGTTTTCAATGTATTTTGTCCGATTTGAAACATTTCTCATTTGCACAATTGTGTCACTGGAAACCAGTAAAGGATTTACCTTTCTTATCGTGTGCAGACGACTTTTGTTTGTGTGCTGTAATGACTCCAGCGGATGGAATCGATCAAGTTTAATTTATTTCATCAATGTAAATTTTCTGTGTTTAGTTAGTCATCCAATGATCAGGAAGATAATATTTATTGATCACCAGGAACCACATGGTAAAACTAGCAGATCATCCTACTGTATGTAAACTTGCTTATGAAATGCCTAACCTCAACAATGTACAAGATCACAGGTGATAATTGTACTAGGTATTAACTTAAACATATCTTTAACAAACTGACCTGGTCATCACATTTATGAAAACTTAAAGACTCCTTAACTGATAAAAGGTCCTAAGAACTGTAGGACGGCTTTATCAACGCCTGGGTGACTGTATAGATAATCCACTCATAAACTGGTACTGGAAGACATTAGGAGTCGGACGCTGAGTTCTGAGGAAGACAGAAATAGATCGACTTGCAATTGTATAATAAGATCTTCCATGTAAGAAAATTCTGAAATATATGTTTCCTGGCAAGTTTTTGTAAAGCATTTCTTACCTTGTAGGAGTGGTAAAGGATGTAGGTGTCCCTATTGAGGAAGAGGTGAAAGGATTTTGATAAATGCATTCTGAAACAAGGATGACTTTCATTTATAAGTTGATTAAGCACAATGTACTTGGTTTGATCAACAAATCTATGGTAAAGCTAAAAATGTGTCTTCTAATGACACTTACTGTGTACATGTGAACCATGAGAACTATGGCTTGATATAGAGGTGGCTGATCCAGGAGTCTGGAAAAAAAACAGAAAAGGTGTTTATTGTTAACAAAAGTTAAAATAATTTGAAAGCATTTATTTATAACATTATTTCTTGTTTTAAATGGAACAATCCAGTAGTTATATTTGTTTATGTCCTGGCATATCACATCAAGAGACTGCACTGAAATGAAAGGGGCCGTATTCCATTCATAAAATGTTATATAAAAGCTAGTGAAATACATAAAGTGGCAATAAGTATTGAATGCTGTGGCAATGAAGAAATTCTGAAAAAGGTTTTATTTTTCTCAATTGTTTTCACAGAATTCACACAATTCATAAGCAGGGATAAAAGGCTATTATGTTGATAAGGGTATTTAAAAAGTTGCACAATAACTTTGGATAGATGTATACCTTTTTATTATTATTAACAGGAATTTACCCTAGGTCTACAGAACATAACACAGAACCAATACAACTATGAGACTTACTGTGAGCGAAGATAAACTGGGACCTCTGTCTCTGGCCCACCCCTGAGACTCTGCAGAGCCTATGTAACTGCGAGCCAGACAACATGTTTAGGAATAAAATATTTTGCTTTTTTTCAAGTGTAGATATGCAAAGATGGTGCAAATATTGAATTAAACTCAGCTAAGCATGACAATATAACACATACCTCATAGCTCTTGAACGTGGGGTAACTGTGAAAAAACATGAATAATCAGATTTGAATTGTTCACCAGCACTAAAAACAATAAATGTTACAATTCAACTGAAATCACTGTACCTGGGGAGGTGACAGCCACAGGGAGTGACATTCTCTGATTGCTATAGATGAAATAGAAAGGTTATTATGAAAAACTTCTATACTGGAAATGTTTGTTATTAAACAGGAAAGTTCTTAAATGTAAATTGATTTTACCCATCTGTATGAAATTGTCCTGGAGAAACCTGTGGCAAACAAAGTGTACAACCTAAATTAGATGCGTAGTTTCTAACCTGAACAAAGGCATTTCTGACGATATTAACTTTTTTGTTTATTAGACTTTTTAGACTTACACTTACCCTACGCTGGGAAAGTGGCTTTTTCAATTCAGCAGTCTCTCTTTTCAGCTCTGCAAGTTGCTTTTTTAAGTCAGCGTTTTCTCTTTTCAGCTCAGAGAGTTGCCTTTCGATGACAGATGTGAGAAGAATAGCGTTGCAGTGGGGGGGTTTATTTGCACAGCCACAGGAACAATACCAGATACTGAAATCACCTGTAACCCTGCTCAGTCACTTCCTTCAGACGTCTTTCCAGTTCAACAGACTTACGCTTGAAGTGCATTGTGACTCTCTCCATCTGTGTCCTCTGAAAGAGTGCAATCTGAGGAGCATGAAGACCTCACTGACAAATGTTCCTTCAGCGTGAATAAAACCTTATATAAAATACCTTTTGGATTTCAGCTCAAGGATTCCTAAATGATGACCATTTGGCCAGTGTTCAATCTTGTCAAATATTTTTCTACTTGAAGCCATCTCTTGTTGAAACACGCACTGGCTGGTTATTAATTGACTGGGGCTCTGACATTTAACAACCCTGTACAACAATTAAAAAGGACAGCAGCAAAGGAGCTGCTGCACAGAGGAAACAGACCTGTGAGATGTGATCTAGCCGTGACTGGATGAGCTTCACAGGGTCCTTGAAAAAGACCTTTTCCTGTGGCTTCATCTGAAATAGAAGATTTTTTGAAGATATAATAAGTTGGCTATCATCTATCTGTGGCAGCAGACTGTAACCTGCAAGAAAGATGTTAAACACACCAACCTTATCTGTGATGGGCAGATAATTGCAGCTGGCCCCACATACGCTGCACTGCTCTATGAGAGGGAAAAATATAAAATATAAAAATATAAATAGCCCGAAAATGTCAAATTTCAGTCATGATGTTCAATAGTTATAGTTAAAAAGAGGAATTGAATGAACTTAGCATATAAAATTGTCTTACTAGATTTAATGCATCCTTCACAGCAGATGTGGCCACAGCTGGACACAGCAAACTTTGAGCCTGTCCTTACGAAGCACTGATTGCAGTGGAACCAGTCCATTTCAGTCCTGTGAGCTTCCACTGTAAACAAACATTACAATCATAAACTGTAAAAAATAGATTACAATACACAAATGTGACACTATTACACTAATTACACTATATGATCATATGTGGACATGTCTATTCGCATACTTTTGTGTACTTTAAGTATTGGGCTGTTTTATCCTGGTGTGGACTTCTTGTTTGGAAGCTTTACTATTTCAACATGTTAATATCCCACTGCACAAAGCCAGGTATAAAGAAATGGTTTACCCAGTCTGGTGTGGAAGACCCCGGTTAGCATATACAGGGCCCTGACCTCATTCCCATACAACACCTGTGGGATGAAGTGGAATGCCAGCTGCAAGCCAGACCTTATTACCAACAGCAGCATGTTAACGCCTGTGGTTTTGAAATATGTTGGGAGTCCATATACTTTTGGCAATGAAGTGTACCAGCTTGTTTTATGGGTTTATATTATACTTCTTTTAAAGACATTGGTTCTTCACAGAACTGAGTTTTTTGTCCACAAGTTACACAGTATAAATTCATCATATCCACCTTCATGCACAAAGCTAACAATTTTAGCATTAGCTAATTCCGTGGCATAATTCACACATTAACAAACGCACGCACACACCACAGTACAATTAGGCGTAGCAGTTTGTGTAGTAAAGACCAAGTTAGCTAACATTACTAATTCACAATGTTAACAGGTTGAAATTGAGTTTGTTAGCTAGTTAGCTAGCCTAATGTGTTCCGTTTGGCTGGCGGTTAGCAAACAGAGGGTAACAAACTGACTCAAAACGTTCATAACATTTTGGTTAGAAGATATTAACTCATTATTTTGCTAACCTCACCTGTTGCCTTGCTCAGAAATAGCCACTTTTTTACCGGACAGAAAACGTGGT
This sequence comes from Serranus cabrilla, assembly GCA_903364295.1. Classification (NCBI taxonomy): domain Eukaryota; kingdom Metazoa; phylum Chordata; class Actinopteri; order Perciformes; family Serranidae; genus Serranus; species Serranus cabrilla. The sequence continues at coordinate 515,734 of CAFUXE010000314.1, forward strand.
TTCCTTCAGGCTCATTAGTCCCGCCTTTGCGCAAATATATGCGTATCTCGTTCTGTGATCTGAATGGCCGAGTGACGTATGAAGACCGCATTCCTCAGCGCCTGGGAAAATCAACATAACCAGTCCAGGTCTGGTCTGGGTCTGCTATAACATTTACAGCCAACTTGAAGTCCTAAAACCCAGTTGCAAGCATTTTAATTGTAAAGCATTGTCAATGTGAGTTATTTGGCTCATTTTGTTTAATATTGAATGTGAACATTTATCATGTTTTTGTTTTAAGAACTCCATCTGTTCAGAATAATAACGTTGAATAAGACTTACTCTGAAAGTTTATGAGACCCACTGGTCATCTACAATCAAGGACACCTGTCTCCATTTCATGGCTTAATCATTAATCCTTTCCTTGTAACTCAACTAAAAGTTGTAGGCCATCAACATATTATGCAGGTGTGGAGGGGGTTGATAGACCTTTACAATTCATTTGTTCATAATACTGGATAAAGCAACCCATTTAAAATATTGATTATAGTCTTGAAAAGGAACTGTTGTAAGAATAAACTGTTAAGGATCATTCATGATTTAATTTAAAAAAAAAAAAAAAGCTCAGTAACACACACCCTAACCACAGTGACTGACCACCTCACCCTTCAGATGTTCAATGAAATGTGGGGAATTTTTATTTGTGTCATCTTTGTGACAAGACAAGGGGAAGACATGCAATGGTACCTCAGGCTGTTTTTGAATCCAGGTCCACTGCAGCAAGGACTCCTTTGTTATGTGCTCTAAAAGTGAGCCAACAGGGCACCCTGACATACATTTAGGTTATTTGAAACAAATTCTAGTACTTTCTGTATATGCATTGGGCAGTTTTACCCATGAGGAGTTTAGTAGTCATTAAGAGTCATGAGATACCAGCACCTTGAACATAACACCTTTAGTAAGACAATTTACACACTGAAGCCTAATAATGTGAACTTTCAAGTAAATGTTTGGATACATCTTTAATTGCCACATCACGATCTGAAATGCAAAGACTCAGGCAGACACAAAGCTTACAACACCAAGAATAAAAACCCAATTCAGATTGAAGAAATTCATCCGTAAGATTGATCCATTCCTGTTTGGAGAACAACAAAATTTAATTAGTTGGGGAGAAATATACTGTATATTGTAATAGAAGATTAAAGTGGCTCACCTTGGGGACACTTTAGGATTTCTCTGTAATGGTAAGTGGCCCAAGGACTGCTCTTTGTACCATCCCATGTTTTCCTGTTGAAAGAAATGTTAGTACAGTTCATGAGACCATGTAATAAAGCAAACATTTTGTTAATACCTGATGCTATACTCCTCATCTTCCTGGACTTGCAGGTGGATTCACAGCAGTCACAAAGATTGCTATATACAGGGTTGTCCAGCAGCTCCCAACTGGGTTCATGAATATTGGATGAAAAGAGTAATTATTGAAGCATTCCAGGATCTGATAGAGTTCAGAATACTAATATCTACAGCATTAGAAAACACCAAGTCCTCCAGTCTAAATGCAAGAAGAGTTAATACTGAAGAAATCAGACCTTATATAATGTAAATATCAAATTCTGTTACTGGTACAGTTTACCCATGGTCTTTGACATAGTGGCAGGCCTTCTTGGTGTGGTCAAGCCCATTGGGATCCCAAGCCACAAGTTTGCAGTGGATAAACATCTGTGGAATTGCAAAGTACGTTTCCAGTATTTACAGATATTTTTAATGTTCGTTTCTATAATAAAAGCTTAAGAATGATGTTAGAGTACCTCTTCTCCAAGAGCAAACCTAAAGGCTTGAAGGGATAGGTGGATCTCTGATGATTTTTGCCTTTGTTCAAATTTTGATCGTGATATCATACTGTCCACAAGACATCTGCATGGATGGACAAAATTTGCTTTACTTCCCATATTTGTACCACAAAGGTTCGGCAAGTCAGTACTTATTTTGATAATAACAGTACCCCTTGTTGGTGATTATTGGGTATACGCTGCTTTCAGCCTGCAGCTCTGGTGTGGTAGCCGCTACGCATTCTTCAAGCAGCAGCACCAAGGGCTGATGGGTCTTCTGCGCCACACTTGCCATGATCGGGATAAAGGAGCCCAGAGGAAAGCTTGTAGATTCCGCAGGGCCTGAGAAGTCATCTGCAGCAGTAAATAGAGATGAGTCATTGACTTACAGGACTCACTGAGAGAGCTGCCATTCCCAGTGAGGTCATGTTTCACACCCACCATTCATAAGTCCAATGTGGAACACTAGATCTCCATAACCGTAGGTATTAAACACTGGGTCATAAATCTGTGGGTACCAGTCTCTGGGCCTGCACAAAATAAAGTAGATTAAATACAGCAACTGCTGAAATTAAACATGCATATGAAAATGAAAGTGTAGTATGAACACCCACCTCTCATAAGCACAGACAACTGGGTGAGTGAAGGCAAGAATGTGAGACTCGGGAGAGGAAACGTAGGTCAGATCATTGGTGTAGATCAGCTTATCCCCAGTAACCTGTGAGAGAGATAAAAGCCATTAGGCTGTGTGAAATAGTGGACTCACATTTGTCAGGTATTAATATGCTACCCACCATTCTCCTGAAGTTACAACCATTGAGATCCACACTGAAAACAGCCTCCCTGGCTGTGAGGCTGGTGGGAAAACAGTTACCCAGACGAAACAGCGAAGTATCAGCCTGAGATCTGCTCTCTGTCCACACCAGCGTCACAAAGTCTGGCCTGCAGTCCAGTTTCATGTCTGTCAGGGATACAGCAGAAATACACTTAAATTACTCCACAACAGCTTCAGTAAAAGATGGTAATTTGTCCTTGTTCTGCTTCAGTATTACCTGCATATACTGACATGGCAGCGACCAGGCTCCAAAGCAGAGCTCTCTGCCAAAAGAAAGCCATCATGACTGAGTGCTTGCTGCTGACACTGTGGCTGCTTTATTACTTGTGGCTGTGGGAGACATTAATTAAGAAAACCTCTTTCACCTGGTGCGTGTCAACAGTCTCAGGTGCGGCAGCCATCACACTGATTACAGCTGGGAAAGAGACTTATTACATCACACACTCGACCCATTTCATTTTGTGATGGTGTATTCATGTTAACAGATTTTCACATTTTGTGGAACACATATACTTTATCTGCCAGGGACAATGTAATAAAACATTGTAACAGGTCACAGTAGAAAGCTACAGTTAAATTACACACATACAGGTATATATATATATATATATATATATATATATATATATATATATGCTTGGTGTTTTAACATTTCTGTGGCTGTACCACAGTAGATTTCCAGTTTGGGATCAATAAAATCTATCTATCTATAAGTATGTCTATATCCAACCCCTGTCCCTGATAGGCTTTTCTGCACATATCAGCATATCATCATTAACAAGAATATATTAGTTAAATTAAGCACAGAAAAAAAGTGACATTCTAAAATATGCTATAAAATTGACTTTTACATCAAATTACCAATAATTTTGCATTGCATATGTATGCATGTTTGTTGTCAATATGATTAATAATGTGTATGTGCCTAATATTATGGGTTTATATTGAATTCATATTCGCATTATATAATAAAAATCCCACAAAAATGAAAAATTAAAGTGAGGAAGCAAGGTAACGAGACAAACTAACGTATTTTACTTGCAGGCAAGTAAAAAATGAGCACTAAACACCTGCACTTAGATCTGTTTTGATATATTCATATATTTGATATTTATGGCCAGAAAGTGATAAAAAGAAACAAAAACATTCTACATTCAGCAGCATGCAAAAAGTGGTCCACATCTGTTACTTCTATGGTTCTCTGGTTCTGGGGTTTATCTAAAAAATGTAAAACAAAATGAATGTGCCTCAGTGAGAAAGGATCAAATCTGAATTTATGAAGGCCAGTGATTTGCAGCTAGAGCTTGAGGAAAAATGGAAATATTCAGTAGAAGACAAATGGCTGTGTCCCAATTCAGATCCTCTAAATCACATGGCCTATAAAGATGGGTCTGAGGACCTGAAGGCCACATTATAACTGATAGCAAATGAGACAACCTAGCCTTAGACAGGCTACGAGTTGATAGAGACAGTCATTCTAAAACTGAGAACAAATACTGTAAAATGCTAGTGCTAAACTAGTAGGAGGGGTCAGTATGTGACTCATGCTATGGCTTAAACAGTCACCAGAGCATAACTTAACATCTATGAAAGATTTGATACAAGTCAGACAGCGAGAATATCTTTTGGAAGAATGGTGTATGATCCTTCGATTTCTAGAGACCTGTATAATAAAGACCGCTAAAAATAAAATATTCAGACCCTCAAACAATTTAAACCAGGTTTATTTGTATGACAACTTCAAGATTTATATATGATATTAGGCAGTTTAAGTTTCTGTAAAACAGTCCAAGTTGAGATAATCTGAAGCTGATGTCATAACATCTTGGAAGTCAGGAGGCTGTCATCTGCTACTGGCCCCTGTGTGGTGATCATGAATCTCCTTCAGCTTAGCCTGGGCTTTCTGTTGAGAAAATGAGAACAACTTTTATGGTTTTGCCAACTTCCAGTTTCAGAACAAAGACGATATTGCTCGTTATTACACCTGAAGGTCAGCTGCAGAGACGGACACCTCTGATCCATTGTGGGGCTTTGGGTCCGTAATGATTAGGGGTCCCAACACAGAATTGTGTTGGATGCCATGGGATTCTGAAAAGGTGATAAAAAAGATCAAGTATTAAGGAGGAAAAAGCACTCTAAGATCAACCAAGTTGTCAGAAGAGCGATACCCCATTCGACTCCTCTTCTGGAACGGGACTGGCAGATTGAGTCACAGCAGCTACAGACGGAGCTCTGAAAGGGGTCATCAAGTAGTTCCCATCTGAGGAAGGAGCAATCACAGAGGGCCATTGTATTAGCATGGTGTTCATAAAACATTTACATACAGAGAAAAAATTCTGTTGAAGACATATTTGAATGTTCAGGTGAAAATACAATTAAAGTCATAAACATTTACTATTATAAATATATTCTATACTATATTCTGATGAGTTGTTTAAACTTAACTGGTCATGTCGACATTAATTGTTAATTTTGAGAATGTGAAACTGTTCCCTCATCCACAATTACCTCCCATTTTCCTTCACATATTGGCAGGCTTTCTTGCTTTCATCAAAAACTTCAGGATCCCATGCAACCAGTTTACAGTGAATGTACACCTGAGGAAAACATCAAACTGTTTATTTATTGTAAACAAAATATTCCACATAGTTCTTACTGATAATCCTCTCACCTCCTCTCCAAGACCAAACTTGAAGGACTGCAGGAGGAGGACAGCTGCAGATGGATGGTACCGAGGCATGAACACAGAGTTTCCCCTCATGCTTTCCAAAAGACATCTACAGAAATGGAAAATTCAGGTTAGAAATTATTCTTTAAATTCCAGAAAAAAAAAAATCATTGGAAAGCGTCTGATCCCTACCCCTTATTGCTAATGATGGGGTGAACCTGGCTGCTAGACTGCAGCTTTGGTGTCGTGGCTGCCACACATTCCTCCATGAGCAGCAGCAAGGGTTGATGGGACTTCTGCTCCACTGCGGCCCATATTGGCATGAATGAACCCAGAGGGATGACATTTGTCTTTGCTACGCCTGTTAACTGATCTGTGGGTAAAACATTTTAAAAAGGACTTAGAATGGCTCTTTCAGTTTAGTCATGTTGTAGTATGAGAACGCACCATCGAGGAGGGCCATGTGGAAGACCAGCTCGCCTCGGCCTTCAGAAACACCTGTACCAGGATTCAGGAAAGGGGGAACCCACCCCTCAGGTCTGAAATATAATACTGGGAGTGTTAATCTTAAGTCTCAGCATTTAAATGGAATCTAATTGATAAAAGATGCTCCTACCTTTTATAAACACACTCGACAGGATACACAAAGGCTGCAGGTTTTGGCTTTGCTTGCGGCCTAAAAGTCAGTTCATTTTGATAGAAGAGACGTTTTCCTTTCATCTGCAGAAAGACAACTTATTAACACTAAAGAAGCAGAGATGTATTTAAGTTAAATATAGCATTTACATTACCAGTTTTTTAAATTTGCAGTCAGCAAAATGGTAGTTAAACAGAGCGTCTCCCTCTCCGGTGGGTAGGTGGTTTAATTTAGACGCCATGCAGTTTCCAAGAAAGAGACGAGATGCATACGGCACCATCTCTGGACTGATCCTCCATGTAATACTTATCGAGTCTTTTCCGCAGACAACTTTGATATCTGAAAACAAATTCTCATGATTTCCAGTTTGTGAGCATGAAACACTTTAAATGTAAGTACAGATGATACATCTTTTTATGTTAAGAATACCTGCATTAGCAACAGTTGTTGCAAAAACAGCCAAGATTGTCACACCAAAGTAGAGTGGAGTCACCATGACTGAATGATCCAGATCACACTGGGAGTGACACAATTTGTAGACTTCCTGTCTAATTAGTTGAATGATTCACATCCGTGTGAGTGCAGGGCAGCATCACAGGAAGTGAATTTAAAAATTCAGACGATGAAGTAAAACACAACTAAGTACATTTAATTCAAAGACAATACCTACTAAGTATTAAGTATTCTGATTTATTTGTGTACTTTATCATAGCAATATAATATAGTAATATAAATGTTTTTTGTGATCAATTGTTTTATTTTTATTTTGCTGCATGTATAACCAAACAGAACATAGTAAAAAAAACAAAAGATTGATCATCTTTGCCTTATACTTCTACTTGTTCCATTGGCATATTTTATTGAAATTATCTTTTTTACTTATTACAAGCAACAACACCTTCTTTTTTAAAACGTTAAAAAATTAGCAATTTCCAGTGAATGTTTTTGCATTTATTAGACAGCTTAGACATATAAAGGCTTAGAAAACATCATCCATCAGCCTATTAAACAACACAATGATTCAGATGACACTGTTCACAGTAAGTTATAAAGCTAAAATGAGCCATGCTCACATGTCTGTCAGTAATAATGATACACTATCATTATAGAAGTGTGAAAGTGTACTTTTCATTTGCTGCAACATTTTGTAAAGTAAAATAAAAGTTTACTTTGAATCGTAATTGACTGGTTCACAGCGTGATATTGTAACATTTTCTTGATTAAAGGATGTAAATATTTCGGTGTATATGAAAGCTGCTGTGATTTTACGTTTTTTTTAATTAGAGCGGAACCATTCTCCGTGTGGTGTTACGCCTTCACCTCCGGAACGTTTAGCGTTGTACACAGGAAGTAAATTCAAGTCATCCAGACAAGCAGGTTGTATACGCTAGTATATCAAGTGTTTTGGTCAGCAAGCAGTTAATTTGATTGGGAATAGTAGTATATTGTTAATTCAAGATGCTGATCAAAGTTAAGGTAAGAGCATAGTTTTATCTAACGTGTATTCTTCTTCGCTGGCTCGGAGCTGCTGTTGTTGAGTAGCCCGCTAACAGTTCTGACCGGTTCGCTAATTTATTTTTGGGCCGGGGAGCAGTAACTGATTATATTCTAACATACATCGTTTTATGCTGAAACAGTTCGAGCTTCTGATTATTATGGGGGCTCAATATTAAGTGTAGCTATCTATTCGCTATGAACACACTGCTCTGTGAGTAATGCTAGTCGCCAGTCATTAGCTGTTATTTGATAGCTTGCTAACTTAAGTGCAATCATCAAAGCAGGTTAGCCGAGTCCTTAGCTGGCGTTACAATAAAATGTGTGACCCGTGGAATTCTGTGGCACTAGAGCACAAGATTAATTTGTTTCCTGCAGATATTGCCACTGGTCGCCAGTATTTGCTATTAGTGGCTGCAATACATACTTTAAGATAATCTAATAATAGTTGATCGACAAAAAAAATATGGTAATCGGTAATTTTGGACTATTCTCAGACAAACGCTGCATATTCTCCGGATACAGCTCATCCTTTATGATGGTATCCTTATATCAGCTTATAGGGCCGGAAAATAAATCGATCTCGTTTCAGATCTTGATATCGTAATTTAAGTTGTGTTCTTTTCATGGTTTTGAATGCTGCATTACAGAAAAGTGTAATGTCATATCCACCTTACTGATGATTAATTTAAAAAAAATGTTATTATGTAGATTAGTTGAAAGCACCAATGATCAACCCAACAATATCAATATCACAATATTTATTCCATATCACCCAGCCCTAATTGTTATACAACATATTTCACATTTTTAATGTTTTATCAGCAATATATTCATATACAAAAGACCGGAGTAATTCATTAATAATAATCAAAAATAATTATTAGTTGCAGCCCTAGCTATCACATTTAATCCTTAATATATACATTATGGCACTCTCTTGCTCTGTAACTGTCAAAATACTATTTGTGGCAATATAGCTGAAATGCCTAATAAATGATCAGAATCTGATGGGTCACAGAATAGGGCTGAATTAGGGCTAGTGGACTAGGTGACTAATTGTTCACATGAAAAGAGGAAGGCCTTTTGTTACCTTTGAATTCTGCCTCGTGTTGATGTAGAAGTTGTGTTGCAAACTGTACGTGATTCCAGAAACCAAAGCTGCTGTTGATGTCATCATGTAAACTTTGTTTCAGACCCTCACTGGAAAAGAAATAGAGATCGACATTGAGCCCACAGACAAGGTGAGATGGATATAAAAACATACTAATCTGTGTGCTGTTGACTTTAAAGAACCATTTCTAAATGTCTTGTTTTTGTGTATGAAGGTGGAGCGAATTAAAGAAAGGGTGGAAGAGAAGGAAGGGATCCCCCCGCAGCAACAGAGACTCATCTACAGTGGAAAACAGATGTGAGTACCTCCACATGAACTGTCTTGCTTGGCAAGATCCTATCATTCCTCCACAAGTCTTATAAACTGTCTTGTGCTCTCTCCTGTTCTTTCGCTCTCAGGAACGATGAGAAAACAGCAGCAGACTACAAGATCCAGGGAGGCTCCGTGCTCCATCTTGTGTTGGCACTAAGAGGCGGCTCGACGCTCCACAGGCCCTGCATACACCTCTCCTGCTCGTCATGAGTCGCTGTCGTCATGGGGCCGAGCTGAGTGCCAATGCTTTAGGTGTCCGTCACCGTCTAACCATGTTTCAGCACAGAGCTGAAATCCCACGCTCCCGGGCCGACGCAAACAAAAAAAAAAAAAAATCAACCACAATAACAACAAAAAAGGACGTTCTAATTCCTTTGTAGATGTTTTTGTAAACCCACATTGGCTTTCTGAGTTTGACCAGTTGATGCAGGCACCCATGCAGTACAAAAGACAGTTTGGAAACACTGTGGTCTTTTTTTTTTGCTTGTGAATAAATGCTGAAGTTGATTTAAGTGTCGTCCTCTGATACACACACACACTAACACAGTGCCGCAGAGGATTCTGAAAACTGATTTTTATTAGAAAATGACGAATAACAGAAGATTCAAAGACGCAATACTCATCCTGGTCTTTTCTTTACAGTTGAGTTAAAGTAATGATCTGAAACAGTCTGGTAGAGATTGCACTGATATCCACTTAGAGCACCATTGCTGACATCCAGTATCCCGAGTGTGTTTTATTAGAGGTTCATGATGATGAGATGAGTCATCAAATTGCTGAGGTGATAAACTGGCTTCATCTTAACATGTTTTACAGCCTGCTGTTTGTCCTTCTACAACAAAGGGTTGTATTTAGAGATTTTTAAAACTCTTCTAATTGTGCTTATATACTTAAACTCTAAAATATACATCTTGTAGACAGCGTCAGGCCCATCCTTGTATCACTATACACAATCTTCAGAAAATAAAAACTCAGGAGCCTCTGTAAACAATAGACAAGGTCAGGACAAGCATGCTTGAATGGGATTGATAAAACATTTTCATGACTACACCACTCACATTTAAAACCATTTCTTGGCCTCCAAAACCAAATAAAAATGTTTCTTATACATGAGAAAACCTCAGTTCTTGAGGGGATGAAAGGCACAGGAGAATTAATTAGGAGAATACTCTGAGTTATTCAGCTGAATGAGGCATGAAAATATTCAACACATTAAGGTCGTGTTTAATATCCTACGCCCTTCAATCTCAAATTTATTTCCTTGTGTTTCCCAGTAAAATCAAGTGTTCTGGATTAGAGCATTTTATAATAAAATTAGTGGGTCATTAGTTAGCTGCTTTTCAACAAAGTGAAGCTGGTAAAGGCAAATATTTCAGAAAAGAAATCACTTCAAGAGAGTAGAGGAGTGTTATGTGAGGACAATTGATCTAGTGGTGCATACCGACATCAAAGTATTTATGATGGAGTGAGAAAAAAAAAAAGGTCTTTAGTTTCTATGGACAGTTTAAAAATCCCAGAAAAATGACTTGTTTTTTAGCCTTTTCATATATTTTTTAGGCATATTCCAAAGCTTGTGCCATATTAAATAATGCCGTCAGTCACATTTACACTGGAGGTGGGAGGGGCTATGTGAGTCCATGTGTGAGGCTGTGATTTCCTGTGTGTTCTTCAGCTGTAAAAACACAAAAAGAAAAAAAAGAAGGAATTTTCAGAACCAGCAGCTTGGACAGTAGTGTAGAGGGTGTGGCGGCAGGAAAAAACCCTTCGGTCAGTGAGGGGCGACGCCTGCTGACTCATCCACAGACTGTTGTCGTAGTCCTGTTGGACTGAGCGGCTTCCGTCATTGGCCGGCAGCGTTGAGTCCAGGGAAGGAGTCGATCTGGACTGTATCCTGAAAGGCTGATCCTCGGACGGTGTAGGATACGCGGACCCTCATCTTCAGGTTCACCTGGAGGAGGAAGAGATGCAGATAGAATTGGCTCAAGTTAAAGTGGGCTGGGAATAAAATAGGACTTGAAAGTGACTCATGGCACACACATCAGGTAGTGATGTATTGTTCCTGACAAATACAACAACAGGCTTGTGGGAGTTGTGTTAAAATGGAGTTTAAGTGTGAAGACATTTTAATTTTCAAAACTGAGCAAAGTTTTACTACAGAAACTTTGATTTACAGGGCATATTTCCTTTGCTTCCTTTGCTCATTAGTCTTTATATTAGAGAGGGATGAGTCACCCTCCTGTCTGACCAGACTTTGCTCTTACTGACAGATGGGATCATAAGCTGCGTTCACAAGCAGAAGTTCCAGAAATTGTACTCCCGGGACTACTTAACAAGGAAATAAAAGGTTCCTTCAGCTGAATTTCAGACAAAATTAGGCAAATTAGTCTGCTGTTGTATGAAAGAGCAACATGACGTGGGATGAGGGGTAAACACACTCTGCAGCCTGTCCCCCGTTTCAACTGAAAAACCTGCTGACAAAGAACAAACCTTATATTTTGTCTCACTGCGACAACATTTACTGCTACTCGTATTTACAACTGCATGTCAGATTAAATGAATGAACCACAGAGGAGGAAAAGAAACCTAAGAGCGTCTGTCTCCTCAGTAAATCATCTGTTGTTACACTCACTGACCACTTTATTACATACACCTGTTCAACTGCTTGTTAATGTAAATATCTAATCAGCCAATTACATGGCAGCAACCACATGCATTTAGTCATGTAGACGTGGTGAAGACGACCTGCTGAAGGTCCAACAGAGCATCAGAATGGAGAGGAAAGGTGATTTAAGTGACTTTGAACATGGCATGGACTGAGTATTTCACAAACTGCTGATCTACTGGGATTTTCCCTAGAGTTTACAGAGAATAGTCAGAAAAAGAAAATATCCAGCGAGCCTTGATGCCTTGTTGATGCCAGAGGTCAGAGGAGAATGACCAGACTGGTTCAACGGTAACTCAAATAACCACTCGTTACAACCAAGGTCTGCAGAAGACCATCTGAACACACAACACCTCCAAACTTGAAGCAGATGGACTACAGGAGCAGAAGACCACACCACCACTTTATTAGGTACACCTTGCTGGTCAATAAAGTGACCGGTGAGTTTTAGCTGCTGTGATACAATCAGAAAAAACATGTTTTTCATGACATCTATTGTTTTAAATGAAAATGAGTGGGGAAGTAGAAAGAAGAGCCTGAGGTTATCAATCAACACCAAAAGTCCCCCACTAAAACCCCCATTGTCCAAAAACAGTCCTAAATCGATACTTGAGTACTTCCTTGTTTTATGAATGAAGCGGTACATGAGTTGAAGCTGCTTTGTGTGTCTGACCAATCAGTGAAGGTCATTTCTGCAAACCTGACCCTGAAAGTTCCCGTACTTTCTGAAACTAATATCCCCAACAGGGCTTGTTTGGGGGTAAAATGTCTCCAGAACTTAGACCTGGTCCCTCTGGCTGAAACGTAATGAGTTCCTCTGAATGTTTCGAGCCTCTGGAGAAAGTTCCTGTGGTTGGAAAGAGGTCTATAGTGTTGTGTTTGTGTGGCAAACCCACCTTGTTTGGGTTGTTGAGGACTACCATCTGGGTCACCTTCGCTGTGCCTCGTGCAGGAAGAGAGTCCCCACTGGGGGCCTTCATGTGTAACTGGACACTCTGGGGGAGAGATCACATGGATATTTCATTAACCCTTTGGAGTCCTGGGCTATTTTGTCCATTTTTGAATACTTTTTGCCCGTATATACCACTTAAAAAATGTGTTCATGCAATGTTGTTTTTTTCAGCACAACCTCACCTATATGACCTGATAACTCTATTTTCACTTTACTTTACTGGATCGACATTTTAAATCCAAAAGAAACTAAAAACAACAACATGAAGTTAAAATTTCTAGAGAGGAATTTTGTTGCAAATAGAAAATGAGTATAACATCTACTTCTATGTTTTTTGTACTGAATATATTTGATCTTATCTCTGGTTTTACTTGGCTGAGCACATCAAACAAAAACTGGCGTGGAGTTTTTCAAGCCAGCCAGGGAAGTTGATAAAGTTTTTCCACTGGTAGCTTTGACTGTGCAAACACAGCCTTTCATGATGTTTAAAAGTGTGTTTTCACCCGGCAAACTGTTGGCTAGTTGGTTTGTGTACAACAATCATAGTAACAGTGACAAAAATAAGGCAAGAGGTCATGAGTCGTAAATTGCAGTAAAAAAGAAAGTTTAAACACATATTCCAACACCAGCAATTCCCATTTCTAATTGGAAAATGCTACATTGGGAATATCCAATGTAATAGGCTGTTGTTTGTATGACCTGTATCAAATTTGTAATAATAGTGGAATATAAGTGAGGATGTATGCGACCAGCACTGAAAAGGTGTACAAAAACATCACAACATCCACAGCAGCAGGGAGAGCGTGCTGCTCGTGTTGTCAGGCGGTGAGAAGACTCAGTGTGTGTTTATCACAGGTAGTGAGACAAACCTTGGGCACTGCAGCCTGCAGGGTGAAGCTGCTGATGTCTGAGTCAGTGGAGTTGGAGGCTGTTAGCGTGACTGTCAGGCTTGTGTCTGACTGTTTCTCACAACTTAGTGTCAAAGTCACGCCGTCCTTCTCATACACCGGCACCGTGGGAGCTGTGGGTAAGAAAAAAAAACAGATATTATAAAAAAAGATGCATGCAAAAACAACACTGGGGGAGATTTAGGGAGATTTTGATTCACGCAAATTCCAGTTTCAGTCTGCTAAATTTAGCATTTTATAGTTTCATGTGCAAAATCATTTCCTCTTTCTTGTTTGTCTGTGTGTGTGTTTGAGGGCAGCACCTGGTGCGAGGGGAGCGGGCTCTAACCCTCCCAGCAGATCCAGCAGGTCTCCTCCAGCAGTGCTGGTTGTGTTGATGGGCGGGCCGGGTGCTGCTGTGCTGGGCTGCAGAGTGTCCTCAGAACCTCCCAGCAGGTCCAACAGATCGCACACCTGAGGGAAAACACATAGTGTGTTTGAACCTGAACATACTGCTCTGCATATTCAAAGCATGTGCTTCAAAGGACAGCGAGGCTGTGTGAGCGTTATTTAAATGAACCCACATCTGACAAAACTTCATCTGTCATGGGTTTTTTTTTACTTTGCAAAGTGCTCTAATTTCCATACTCGTAAAACTATAATAAAACATGTCACCACTCGCTATAAACATGGAGCTTCTGTGGCGTTACGTTAAAAGGACCCTCAGTCTTGTGTTTGATATTTGTTTTGCTAAACCGGTTAGCTACGCTTCTTTCCAATTTTCTTTGCATAAAAGCACACAGAGAAAATATGAGGCTGGAAATCTAAACCCTGAGGGGTGAACTACCAAACACGCTCCACAGAGCCAAGCTTTCACCACATAAAGCCCCAGTCAGGTACCACAGCGGTGGTTATCAACGAACTTTGTTAATCCACGCTTTGTTCATCAGGACCTGTGTGCTCACTGATAAAATGGTGCAACACTCGACTCTGCTATTGCACAAAATCGACCTGTCGCATGCCACCTGCTTCTGCCTTTAAAGAATAAGAAATATATATATAGAACATACAGCAAAAGGATTGCTGGCAGAGAATTACTGATTGTGTAATTTTACATTTATCCTTTTACCACTCGATGCAGCGTGACAGCTGCAAACTGTCGAGCTCTTTAACTTGATGCAGCAGATTTAAAAATTATGCTCAAGAGTTGCATTTACTTCTGACACTGTCCCATGATGAAGGACACGAGGGGATTATTTATTTCATATCAGTAAAATGCTGAAAATCACAAGTCATCTAAGAAATAGAAAAGTGAAATCCAAACATCATCAGTCCAGTCTTGACTAAGTTGCTGTCATGTAACATGTGTGCACATGATGTACCTGGTTAGCAGGTTGCTGGGGCAACAGTGGCTCTCCCTGCTTGATTTTGGCCAGCGGGGTTTCCTTGATGGCCTCCCCTGTTGACTCTCCGTTGGTATGACCCGGGGAGTTCTTCTCAATCACAGGCATCCTCTCCAGCACTGCTGCCCTGCAGACAGAGGGGACAGCTCAGCTCTTTAACCCTTTCAATCCTTATCCCCGCGATCATAATATAGACAGTAATAGCGCAGAAAAAAATGTATATTATGTGAATTTTATTAAGAAAATGAAAATTAGTTTTCTTCACAGTTGCATACCTCATGTGGTCATATTTTTTGAACAGAGCGTTGTATTCGACTGCCCTCTGCTGGAGCTCCACATCTATACAGCTGCCATAGATGCTGACGACGCTTCTGATGCGACTGGCAGGAGGACAGTGATGGAGGGAAAGACACGCAGTTAGGGGACTGCTGAGAAATGACTGCAAATATTATGAAACTGACTTATTCAGAAGTATTTTCTCAATAACCCCATGTAATTATATGTTAGAGCCTGGAAACTGTTTGTCCAACCATCTGTCCTCAGCTTAAACAGGTACTTGAAACTTTCTAACCTCTATCAGCATCAACAGCGAAACTCTATGAGCAACACTCTTATGTGAGACATTTTGACTCAGTGATGACTCACTACACTAAGATGCTATTTCTTAAATAGTGCTATTGCCTCTTTTAAAGGTATAATATGTAACATTTCCACATTAAAATTTCTAAAAATGAGACCTAGGTTATATATTTTGTTGTGTATTAATAATATCTGAAATGTTTCCAACAAAGTACAAACATGGATCTGTCATTTTTTCAAGGTAACGATGCATTTAATTGGTTGTCTGTTAATACTGTACCATAACCTTTACCCGCTGGTTGCTCTAACTTCCAGGGAACACCATCACAGAGTAAATATATATCATACAATGTCACAGAATTATACTAAGTAACAGTAAGACAGCCTTTTATTCTGGACACAGTGTCTAACTTAAGTGTCTAACTAAGTGGCTAATGCATATTGGTGTTTCCCATACATTGATTTATTTGTGGCAACCCACCACAATATATATTTTTAAGATCTTATTTTACAGTAGAGTTGCGCTCAGCCCCTTGCCTGCTTCCGCTCTCACTGTTTTTATTATATGAGACGAGAAGGAGCTCGCTAGTTCACCACGCGGCGCCTCCGTCTCACTTCCCACCACTGCGACACTTTTTCCGGGCGGATAGTGGACAGCAGCTTCTGACACTGACCTTCAGTTCAGTTGTCACAAACCCATGTGGTTGTTTTTGACTCGTGTAATGATAAGTTAGCAAGTTAACATAACATTAGCAAAGATTGCTTGCGGCTGTTTCATTAATAAAATGACATAACATGAATAAATGAAAATAAATGTGATGTAATTAAGACTAATGAGTACATGAGCTTCCCAATGAACATTTTTTTCTGTCTGAGTCATGCCACACAGATTTCATTGGCAGTGGAGGTTGTTGACCAGTGAAGACAACATCTCCCATCATTCCACACTACTTCACAGCGTCATCAAAGAGGGTCTGTGTCATTTTTTTCAGTGTTTGTGAATGTCGTAGGAGGTTTTGCTCCTCAAAGTGTTTTTTTCTCAACCCATGACTAAGTAACTGTACGCTGCACTACATACTACTACTGACTTTAAAGTAGCTACAGTGGTTTGCTGCTGTACTTTAACCGTATCAGGTCACTGTTTGCTTTACTGTGTGTGACAGAAGTGTTTCTTACTCCACATTATCAGTGATCCGTGTGCTCAGTTTCATGGTGGCGGTGAGAGCAAAGCCTCTGGTTGCCGGGGACGACATGTGGGACTGCAGGACAGTTTCCAAGGCGTCCAGGACATCGTCCTCTGTGACCTGTTTAAAGAGACAAGGGTTAGTTTTGGTTTTTCAAACACTTGTTGCTGCAGGGCTTCAATGCAATGTGCACTTCATTCTTAATGAAGCAGATTTCCTGTTTAGGAATATAAGTTGATGCATAGCTATAACTTCTAAAGCTAAAAACTCAGATCCCTTTTTTATTTCCAAACCAGCTGAAAAGTGTTGCTCTATGTCTACCAGAAAAACATTTGAATGATTCAACAACAGGTTGAAACACCACCACTAATATTTATTTGTATTACACTTTAAACTGCGTTAGTGCTGTGTGTACCTGGACAGGCTCAGTCTCCTGACACTCTCCTCTCAGCAGCAGGTCTCCGTACTCTCCTATACACCAGCACGCCACCTGCACCAGGGATTGCTGCACACACAAATGTTACACTCACTGCGTGCCCACGCCACACTCACAGTAAAAATACAATCAGAGTAATACTTTTTTTGGGAGACAGGCTTGTTGGTCAGCATCGCTGTTTGACACATCAGAGCTAGTCCTCCCTGAATTCACTGCATATTAATGTGGTTGAAGATGGGAAACTGCAGCACACTGCAGATGAGTACATGGCTGCTCATCTGACTAAGTTCCAAAAATAAACCCCGGGCGCATCAGCCAATTCAAACTGAAAGCCAAGATATTCTCACTACCGTGGAACCAGACCAGCTCAGTCTGTTTTGGTCTTCATGTTTGAATTTCCGAGTTCTGCACATTATGATTTCTCAGCGCCGATCCTCAATTTAAATTATTTGATTTTGCTTGCTTGTATTAAATAACAATAAATATGTATAAAAAATGTTCTTATTAAGTTTATGAATGCAGATTTATGAGCCACCCTTGTGTCAGTGTGGCTTAATTGTGAAATATTTGTTATTAGTCTGATTCTGGCATCAGGCTTTGAACACGATTATTTCATGCAGTATCTGTCTTTCAGAATAAAGATGACAGTTGACATCTTCAGGGTCCAGGATGAGTTGAAAGCCAGGAAATATGAGAGATTGGGCTCTTCACATTTGAAAAAGCCTTCTTTGCTCACTGTGTGTGAGTGTGATGATCAAAGTTACCTGTTATTTAACAACAAGGTCAACTCATTGAAGTGAAATCTTTCTAAAGGTATATCACATATGCTCTTCCAGCATACAGTTTTGTTTCCTGTGATATGTTCGGGTTGTATTTTGCTTGCAAATGGAATTGCAAAGTTGTATTTTGACATTAAATCCATGCTATTTAAATGCCACATGAAGTATTATGTGTATACAGTTTCTCGTGGTATATAAAGGGATTTTTTTATCCCTTTAAACCCCCAAACCTAGAGGCAAGTTAAAAGGTAGAAGTGTTTCAGTGAAACTTTGAACTGTAGGCTGTTTACGCAGAACAGAGAGGAGTGGACAGGAGAGATTTTAACTTGTTTTTTTTTTCTTTTTTTAATATGATTTACTGCATCTTAACTGTGTTATACTGTACAAATAGTCTAGCCATGATTGTGCTGTTTCCATAGAGGTGCAGGGATTATATATTGCAGTGAAAAACAAGGTCACAGTGCGTAAAATGTGACAAAAGCAAACAATGCCCTGAAACTGCTTGGGGTCAAGACGCTACTAGACTGATTCAGAAAAAGTTGGGACGTTGTCTAAAACCTAAATAAAACACAATGTGATGATTTGTCAATCCTTTGTGACACAAATTTAATTTAAACCTGTGCAAACACAATATATGGTCAAACTGATAAAGCTTTGGATTTTTATATATACACATACTGAACTGTATGTATTCTGTTATTATTTCAGTTTTACATGGGTCTCTTTGGGGGATTTGGGATGCCAAGACTGCTTTAGCAGAGAACTTAAAACAGTCTTCTTATTATGAATGTAATCATATTTCATCGCTTTTTATTGTTTGATAAAGGATCAGCATGGAGCAGCCCAGAGAGAGATGTTTGTTTACTGAATGAGTAATCTGACCAACAAGCCAATCTGCCAAACACTATGAAGCACTCCATGAAGAACAGAAGCACACACACACACACACACACA
>CAFUXE010000314.1:534704-548632 GCA_903364295.1 Serranus cabrilla
CAGCTGGCCCAAGTATTTGGGTCGCCCTACATTTCCTCCCAGACACAATGACCGCACTTGGGGGACGCTTCCATCACAGTTCATACACATCATAAAGTCCATTCACTGGTATAGATTAAGCTTTAATTAATTCTACTTTTACCCTTTCTTTCCATACCCTTCCTTCTTTTTATACACCCCATTCTTTTGAGAGAAAAGTACAAAGGATTAGGTAAGCATTAGCTTTTACCACTTAATAATGTGGATTTAATTTATTCTCTTTCCTAGATGGAGCACAAAATGCACAAATGGAAAGCATTAATCCAGGATAAATGGCCTATTCAGAAACTGGGGCTGAATGTATGAAGGTTTGTACAGAGGATGAACACACCGTCTCTCACAGATGTTTTTGTTTATAAAATTTCTAATTTAGTATCTCAAAGCATACACAGCCTTCACACATGAGCCCCCCGGTCTCTACACGAACACACAGTGCATCGGGGGTTGTAGTTACCGTGGTGAGGACATGCAGGATGGTGTCAATGTGCCAGCGCTGGGAGGGTGCATACCTGACAGAGACAGAGACACACACATTCAGTGGTGCTTAAGGGGGAGTCCGACACACATACACACACACATCTGCAAATCCATCCACATTAACAAAGTGCATCAAGAGGTAGAGTGCGTACAGTAGAAACAGAGAAGACTATTCACTGAAAGAGACAGGGGAGTTATTGAGAGCGGAGACAGACACAGAGTGAGACATGGAGCCACATATATATATAAGCACAGAGACATTTCTGTTACAGCCTAAACACTTAAAACAGCTGCATCACATTAAATGTATTCACATGCACATGAATGTGCTTCCATGCGCTGACACGGTGTGCACGTCACTCACCTCTCTGCAGCGTTGAATATGCCGCTGGTGGCGTGAGAGCGTAGCTCAGGGGGGCAGGAGGAGAGGAAGAGGAGCAGCTCCTTCATCATGGAGCGGATGTTGGAGGCTGACACCAGCGCCAAGGAGAGCTCCAATGCACGACTGGAGAGTTAGCGAGAGAGGATTCATGCTGCTTATTCTGTGTGTGCATACCAACCTTTTAAAACTGTTAGTCTGGTGCCTTTTTTGTCTTTCTTTCATTCATTCATTATCCTTATCCACTTATCTGAACTTGAGTCGTGGGGGTTTTAATTAAAACTACGCTTCATTCTGTGTGGATGCAGCTGAGGTGAGCTCAAGTGACCAGCTGTGGTTGTAATGGTGCAGTTAAGTTCAGATGTTCATGTTTAATTCCTCTTTATCCATGCTTCTGGAGCAAGGACACGCTCCCAAGTTAGTAAAATCCACCCTGCTGACTTTTATGATTATAAAGCAGGTCTAGGTGCTATATAAATCCTGTGGAAGTATCATAATGCTCAATCCACGGGGAAATGCACACAACCCCTTCTCAGAAACAGTGCCTTTAAGCGAGCTGTCAAGACTTCTGAAAGATTGTGAAGTCACAACTGTAAAATATATAGGCAGGCAGTGCCGTTACTGTTATTTCGCATTTACAATGACAGTGCAGAGACAGCAAGAGCGCTACAACAAAACACCCTGAAACACTGACCAATCAGCCGACAGGGCTCTTAAAGAGACAGGCACTAAAACAGAGCGTTTCATACAAGGTGAATACAGGTATATTTAGACAGCAAGAGAAAAATAATGTGTATTTTGAACATTAAAGTCATAGTCATAGTATTTTGGACATTACGTTGTATTACCAGTGGTGTAGTGGATGGAAAACTATTAGCTGACTTTCCAAGCTCCGGTGTCGGAGTTCTGGCCGGTTCCAATCATAGAATAGATGGTTTTGATAAGCTGGCATGTTAATGAAACTACAAAGTTTAACTACCCAACACTACGTGTACACTAAAAGGCCACCCATTCCACCACAAAACAATAGTCATACATATTCAGAAACCAAATTTACTTGGCACAAGTTGGTGCAGCTCACAGGTCGGCTGCACGTGGTTTTGTGGAGTTAAACCTTGTAGTTTTGTGACCCTGCCAGCTTGCCTGAACTATCTATTCTACAATCGGAACCAGCCAGAACACTGACACCGGAGCTCAGCAAGTAAGCTAATAGCTTTGCATCCACTACACTACTGGCAAGTATTTCACACAACTTGATCAACTTGACCAGAACCCCAAACTATGCATTCAAAATGTGTAATCATGTCCTAGTGGATACTCAAAATACAAGTATGAACCTGAAAATTACCAAAATATATCTCCTCTGTCAAAACGAGGTGACACTGAAAAACATGACACTGTCAAGTTCACTGAACATCTGTGAAATAACAGCTGTGCCTGACAGGCAGAGAAAAGGGGGAAAGTTACCGCTTGACAGAAGCGTCCTGGTCCTTCAGGCAGTCCACTATGGTTCCCCGGTGGCGCTGCACTGCATTGTGGTCTGTCCCGACAATCTTTTGAAGAGATGTCATGGCAATGTACCTGGACACGCATACAGAGCAGCCAAAAATAAACATGTCATGTTTCCAGCTTCATACTGTGTTTGATGAATCGCTGTGAGTGAGCTGAGGTTTACACTGCAGTCATTTAGATTCTGAGTGTGTCGTTTAGCAGAATATATAGCTTTTTAAAAATAAATTCTAACCATTACCTTACAATTAAGATTAACTGACAGCACTGTATGAATTCAACTTTCTGGCATGATAAATTATTCATCTTTCCACTTGAAATGTCCCATGGACTGTTCAAGTATTTATGCATGCACAGGAGAGATGTTATCTATCCCGGCAGGACTCGCAGGAATAAACCAGTCCTATTACTGTCAAACAGCCACAGAGAGATTCAGGGGCCCTGCAGGTGAAAACCAGACAGGCCTGCCTTGCCACACAACCCCTATGGAGACAAACCCAAAAAAAATAGCAGCATAACAAAACCCCAAGGAACCTGTAACAGGTTTCCACACTGCCTGATGAAAAATGACACGGCATAAAATTGAGAGATCAGCATTAAGAGACAGACAGTGACCTTCTGGTGCGGCTCTAGAGGAACAGCTCCAGGGAAAGTGATTAGTGAGCCCAGACTGATAACAGCCTGTTGGGAGGTTTCTCTCTCTGGCTGCAGAGAGTTTGCCGTCAGCCTCGTGGAATGGAAAAAACAACCCTAGGAGGAAGGAGGGGAGCAGGAACATGCGGGGAAAGGAAAACAGCACTGACCGTATATTCCTGTCGTTGTTCAGGAGAAATCTTCCCAGGATGTTCACAGCCAGAACCTGTGGCACAGCAAATGAAATGTAGCATGTGTTCATTAATTATGGGCCACTATCCCCTATGTGTTCAAGTGCTGCTCGTCCCTCACCCTGAGGCCGCTCTCTGACTTGATGTCGAGCACTGTGAGAACAGTCTCATACAGCACAGCGTTGCCCACAGTCTTAGTGCTGTCAGTGTTGGTCGCCACCTGTATACACACAAACAAACACACATTGGTACATTACTTACACGACAACAGACATTCATTTATTCATAACAAATATTAAAGATTTGTGACATTCAAAAAAATAAACAATTGTTTTTATTTCTCTGTCTTCACCTGTTTTAAACACTAAATAGTTTTAGGGCGGTTTTTCCAGAGGATCATATTCCAGCACACAGGAAGTGCAACAGTCAGTGGTAAATTACATACAAACATTACAGTTATTTACTACACTAAAACAGTGTGTTATAATGTTTAGTGTGAGTGAAACCAATAGTATGTGAATTTCCCGTGAAATATGGTATGCAAACACTTGACACTACACCACTATAAATATCCCACAATGCAATGCGGTGGTGATGCAAACGTTCCTAACAGGCAGTTAATGGAAAAATATTAAGATGGATAAATACTTTTTTTTATCCAGAGGGAAATTCAAGAATCCTTTACTGATGTAAAAGTATTAATACCACACTGCAAATGATAAATTACTCCACTACAAGTAAAAGTACTGTATTCAAAACATAAGTATCAGCATCTAAATGTACTTAAAGTATCAAAAGTAAAAGTGCTTGTAATGCAGAATGGTCTCACTCAGATTGTTATACATATTCCAGATACATTACTAGATTGTTTGTTTTGATAAGGGCTGTACATAGATCCAAAAAACAACTAATTCATCTCATATTTTGAAATGAATTAATCTAAATAAAAAAATATTTTCCCCTAAAGTCTAAAACTTCTTCAACTTAGACAATATAACCCAATATTTGAGTAAATGTACTTAGTTACATTCCACCACTGCTAACAGGTAATGGTCACAGAGACCCTTACTTCCTTATTTTACATTAAATTGATTTCATTTTGTTAACTTTTTTGTCCCGCACTGCTTTTCTGTTTTTTCTCCATAGTTCATCTGCCTGTGGCTGATTTTATTGTTGTCTTTTGATTAAATGTACGTTGACAGTTTGAAATTACATGTTCAGCTGCTCTCGAACAGCTGACACACATCTACAGATGTGAAGAAGAAACAAAAACTCAAGAGGCTCATTATGCTTTCTGTCAGTGACATGAGAGCTGTTAATTACAATTCAGTGCATCGGAGAAGGAACAAACTAATGTTTAATTAATTAAAAGGTGAGTATGTAATGCACAGTATGTGATTTTGGACTCAGTATAACTAGTGATACTTGTAATGACTGAATAAGGAAGGAGTAACACCTACAGAAACTGGTAGATATCTTCCTTTAGACAATAAGAACATAACAACAACACACACATTTCCATGTGAAAGTGAGCACTGTACCTGAGCCAGCAGGTCATTCATAGCGTCACTGGCTCCTTCGTTGTTGCGTCCGAGGATTCTCAGCAGCCTCAGGATGCGTACCTGAGGAGAGAGTGAACAGATGGACGACCAGTTATTTTGGTGCACAGAATCAGCAGAAAATAGGTGAGATGATAAATCTGTGTGTGTGTAAGTGAGAATGAAAGCAACTGAAAGTAAGTAACAATTAATGAGCAGACTGTACCCATTTGAAGGGAGAGTTTGGATTGTATGAGTCAGCTACCGACAGACACAGAAGCAAAGTAACACACTGTTGTGGATGGCACTCAAACGCATATTATCAGTTTAAGTGTACACTATATTTACTCGCATAATTTAAATGCTTTACCTTGCCATCAGGCAATCTTTATCAATGGGTAACTGAAGCTGTTATCTTTCTCTCTTCAATGCCACCAGACTCCATTGACAGAAAAAAGGAATTTCATCTCTGAGAATACAGGAGTTGCTTGTCTACTGCTGCCTTGACTGGTTACTTAAAAATAACACAGTACTACAAAATAACTAACAAATAGAGGAAGCAGTAGAGCAGCAGCTCCTGTGTTCTGCTAGGTCAAATTACTGTTAAGGCTGGTGGCTTTGAAGAGAGCCTAGATTAGCTTCAGTTCCTGCTTGTACGCACAAACAGGGATGTCTAACGTCAATGTGATGAAAATGAAATTATTCTAAATATATCGGGAACTTAAACTGATTTTTTTCCAGGAAGCTAACATGTATTTTGCAGCTGCCCCTGTCTACTGTAGTATTAGCATCTACAGTAGGATTTACACCGACTCCAATGTTATTTAATTATTGCTTTAATGAGAATGTAATGCAATGCAGACTTCCTGCACCATGCCAGCATCCGTTTATCTTACTCAACAAAACTAGAAGAGGTATTTGATACTGTAATATGATGCTGAGTACAGACTAACCTGGAGGAAGGGATCGCTGATTCCTGCCACGTCATGCTCCGGGGAATAACCCGAAAGGACCAGACCTTTCATGATCTGAACCAGATCTGGCACCGTCTGGAATACACACAACACCAACACATTGCAATACACAGTACATGAAGAGAGCTCGTCAGATCATTCTGTCTGTCCATCGTACCTTTCTGAACCGCTCCAGTGTTTCTGGATTCCGCTCACACAGCTCAATGATGAGCACCACAGCACCATGCAACACACCTGAAGATAAAGAGGGGTAACCATAGAGATTAGCTGGAAATTGTACTTTTGAGACAAGTTTACAGTTATGAGGCTTTTAAATCTACTAACCGTGGTTCTTCTCAGAGAGGAGGGAACGAGCGGCGGGTGCGAAAAGCTCCCCGAGATCATGGACTTTTCTCACAATGTGAACAGCGCACAGAGCAGCCTGGAAGAACAAGTCATCAGCACTGTTACAGCATCACTACACTGAGCAGGTGGCTGTTGGTTCGGTTTTACTGTTGACAATGGAAAGAAATCTATGTAACTGTTATAAATGGCCCACAAATAGGCTAATAAGTAATGCAACACCATACTTATGCCGTTAAGACATTAACCACACCACACTACTTATTAGTAGAACATAATAAATCACACCTTTTAAAAGAGTAACATGATGCTATTTTAGGGGAAATACCACTTCTTCTTTTTTTAAACAGCTTCATTCAGGTTGCTTTTTAATGACATTATCACAGCTTTAACCAAGGCTAGCTAAAGCATGAACCACTTCTACAGAATCACTCTATATATTAATCACAGTGGCACTAATATTAAGTGCTGCTGGGGAAAAAGAAGAAGCGTTTGGGTGCCCCCACCTTCTTCTTTATGTAGGAGTTGGAGGCTCGGAGGAGCCTGTCGATCTCTGGTGCCAGATCTCTGCACATCTCTGCTGAACCCATACAGGCCAGCGTGCACAGAGCCAGAGACTGAACATACTGGTTACTGTGAGAAAGGTCACTAGAAGACACACATGTGGAGAAAATCATCGATCAGTGTAAATGTAAAGTGCAATAACATGAAGCAAATCATAGAAGAATCTTCTCCTTTCTGTAAACTAGCTCTTAAGTCTCTTTTCTGGTGCTTTGCTTCCCATTTTTTCAATTACTACAACTACTATTCGGTAAAATGAATGTGCAGTATTGTCAATTATAACTAACTATTGTCTAACATACGATTATGACGTTCTATGCTATGAGCACCAGTCAAGTAGTCTTCTACATTTAAGCATATAACACAGGAAAGTGGGTAACATGTGATTTTAACCACATCATTCAAAGCATTTCAAAGTGGTACATCAGTGGCTTTTATGCAACTACAGATCTCAGGCAAGTGTTTTGTTATTTACATATTTTAATAATTTTATCTTATGCATCTTAAGATCTGCATCTTTTGTCCCTTGCATCATGTTTTATTGGAAAGCTCTGAGTTACTTTGTTTTTGAAAGGTGGTATATCAATAAAGTTATTATTATTACTACACAATGTTATATATTTTCGTTAAGTTAACATTTTAATTGTTAACTTATCAACAACTGTCACTCCTCATATGAAGAATCTATTACTAGTGTGTAAAGAGATAACCAATGATTATAAACATGCTTTACCATAGCTGTAATCACATATATAACATAGGAAATAACATGTATGTAATGTATGTGTTAATATATGATTGATACAATGTGTTATCTCACCTTTAATTGTATATGAATGCTAAAACAAAGTGCTACTACAAATTTCAGGCTCAAGTAGCTGTCCTTACTTCTTGATGGAGTTGGTGATGAGCAAACTGGCATCCTGCTTCTCATCCAGCAGCATCATGGCTCCAAGATATCCCACACGCTTCTCACTGTAGCGAGGACTGGCTATCATCCGAACACACTCCATCTAGTAGGAAGAGCAACAAACTCTTTTAAATGTGAACTTCCTTGAGATTCTGATACTACGGATGCCCCTGGGGAAATTTTCTGCTCTTTGGCCATTTCATTGGTGGTCAGCTTCGGAGCAGCAGCAGCCCTGGAGCTCAGAGGGATTCAGTGGCCCAGTTTTTATTGATATGGGTTTGCAATGCTGCAGACTTTGCTTGAGGGAATTAACCACAATTCAAAGTATTCTAATGACACGGAAAGACTGAAAGAGCAAGAAGTACAAGTTTACATGGCAAGAACATCGCTAGTATTATCACACTATTATAGCTTATAACATTCCACAATGTGTTGACTTATTTCTTGAGGTATTATGAGCTTCGTCGTACACACTTTTTCTGAGCTTACAGTTAACGTCTGTGCGGTACCTGTGTTATGGAGTTAGGGCAGACTGGGCCATTACGTGGCAATTATGAGGACAATTCAGCAACAAATTAAACACAGACCATCCAGCTTTATGATGGTCCCTCACCCCAGTAACCCCATTAACCAAAGCAAACCCATGACAGGCATTAGCTAAAATCCCCTCACCTGACCAAAGTGAGCTGGGTAGCCCAACATGTGCACATAGAGCAGCTTGGCCAGGTTGTGCGATCGACCCCCATTGTCAGCTTGTCTGAACTGAGCCCGGATGGCTGCACACTCCCTCTGGATGACACCTCGCTCCTCACACTGAGTCCTCGCTGACCTGATGGCCCGGATCATCTCCTGAAGGGGTACTGATGGAGACATGGCTGTGTGTATGTGTACGTGGGTATATGTGTGTGTGTGCGTGTGTGTTTATGCATATGTATGTGTTGGTGTGCGTGCATGTGGTGTGCATAGATAAAATTAGATCAGAATATTCACAGAGAACAAACTATTTAACTGAGCAGAGTTTTACTGTGTTTGATTCACTTCCTGAAACGGAAAACCCCTCAGGTGTGTGTGTGTTGGGTTAAGGTAATTACAAAGCTATTACTACAATGAAATAACTATTATATGTTCGCAGAACTGTGCTGTCACATTAACACATTATGTGTAAGAAAACAACTTCGACGACGTTTCAAGTGTGGTAAACTGACTGCTGTTCCTGGTGACATTTTGTTATAAATACATAGCATTACTCTCTACTGAAGCTGGCTTAATAGAAGTCACTATGAATGATCTACCTTTATAATACTTATTTACGCTGTAAAAATACATTTAAGTATTCAATATGCTCAGGTTAGCATGACACTCCCCTGGTCTGTGATGCAGGTCAGTGAAACGAGGCAGAGGCTAGCCAAGTGACCGAACAGAGCTAACCTTGCAGATGCTGTCAGTGAGACTGTCGAGCTGAAGAGCTAGCTAAGTTAGCATGACAGTCTGTTTATGTGAATGGATAAAGCCCCCAAATAACAACGTACCTCGACAGTGTACGGAGAGTCTCCAGTATTTAAAAAGTAAACCGGTTCAACCGAACCCCCTCCTGTACACGGCAGCAGTCTGTTGGCTGGAAACCCAAATACTGTGAATCCATACGGTGTCAACGGAGCCCGGAATAATCACACTACTTCCGGCCGCACCTTCAAAATAAAACCCGTTTCATAAATATATCATTTGGGAGTAATTTTTAAAGATAGATTAAGATTACGGGTTAAATCAGATCAATTTAAGGGAACCGACTGGAGAAGTTATTGAACATGATGTGATTTGTCATTATTTTACTTACTCATAGGCCTTTTTCATATAACACATTTTAATCTAATTTTCCTCAGCAGAAGCCTATCTAGCAGAGAAAAGTCTGGCTATTCCCTCTATAGCAGCAGTGGCCATTTCTTGATGAAAAAGGGATGGTGAGGTGGAGTGAAAGAGGTGACTTTAACAGAATAGGCTTTTAATTGTGCTGCTGACCCATAACACTGACAGAGGACAGCACTAAGTAGAGCAATGACTGGATTACCAAAGTGGCAAAGTGTGCCACTGGCCCAGAAAGACCCAAGCTCCTGAAAGCTGAGTCTGACTGTGTGTTGCTATTTTTACCCTGCATTTGGAAATTATATTTGTATACTGTGATTCTAGACAATATATATATTCAAGCTTTAACTTGTAGTGTTTCATGTGGACTATTGATAAGTGTGAGTATATAAATGTACATATTTAAATTTGTAATCTAAACTACATTAATAACAAGTTCAGCATTTTTTGAATCAATTAAATATGTTTATGCAGCATTGTTAGGCTACCAGGACACCCTGGCTTTTATTTTGAAGGCACATCCATCT
This sequence comes from Serranus cabrilla, assembly GCA_903364295.1. Lineage (NCBI taxonomy): Eukaryota > Metazoa > Chordata > Actinopteri > Perciformes > Serranidae > Serranus > Serranus cabrilla. The sequence goes on from CAFUXE010000314.1 coordinate 544,645, forward strand.
ACTTTCCTGTATTATTAGGGCCAGTGTGAAATCTTGAACCAGCTAGGCTTGTCAATGCCGTCCATGACTTCCGTAATTTGATCGCTAGTTGTGCCTGGACTCCGCCCCTCTACGTCAGGTGTTCCAACAGGTGGATGAAACATTAATGAGGAGGTGCAGCTGGCAGTTGTATGCCAGTCGAACACCACATTAGTGTTGCCAATCCAGTATCTAATCAAATGTGAAATATGGTCACAATCTTTCCTGAGTTACTGCTGATTTTGACTAGTAAAGTGTCCTTGCAGAACACCATGTCGTCACATTGAAGGTGACCTTTGGTAAACAAAGTTTCATTGCTTTATTGTTTGATAATATTAAACATTTGAGACATTTTGTCATGATAAGTGTATAAATATTCCAGAGTTATGGCCAACAATATGTTTAGTGAGGTCACACTGACCCTGACCTTTGATCCATCAAACTCTAATCAGTTCATCCTCATGTCCAAGTGGACATGTGTGCAAATGTAAAGGAATTCCTTTGAGATATTGTGTTCACAAAAATGGGATGGCCAGACGGAAAACATATTGCCTCCAGCAACAGCTGTTGAAATCATGGAGGCTTAATAAAAAGCAATGACAAAAAAAAAGCAATGACAAAAAAAGGTAATTTTAGTGTTACTATAGTGAGGTGATAAGATGAACAAGAAACAGGTCTAACAATACATACAACTTGCACATTAAAATATTTTCCCAATTGCCTCCCAGACTCAAACATACTGATCAATTCAGACAATAAATTAAACTGATGTGAAAAACAAGAACAAAATTTCATTTTCAGTGTTTCATAACATTAACCTAAGTGATATTTCATTAAGGCCAGTCAAAATCAGTGTCAAGTGTTTCAGAACTAGTGAATATGTACACTAATCTTTCTGAGAGTCCTCCAATTGCTTTTTCTTCTCTCAAAGTGTGAGATATTGTTCGTGCTTGGTTATGCACGTTCAGCCGTTTGAGGGCTTCTTTCATCCTCGTCATCTCCATCTTTGTTTTGAGGCTCCACATTCTCCTCCATGACTGGATAGACCACAGAACACAGCTTTTGGCACACGTGAGTCATTTTACCTGGATAGAGTAGGGGATGGTAGAGACCAGGGATATAATGTTAGAAATTCTTAATTTCAAAGACACCTGCTAGCATTTATTCTGATCATTATATACCCTTTACCATTCTTTTATCAAACAATGTTAACTTTGTAATTAATTAAAGGATTCAATTACACCTATAGCATAATTTTTCATTGCATAATTGTATTTAAATTGCTCATTTACAGGTGATGCAGGGCGACCTTTAATGCTGACAAATCCATCAAAACTAAACATCTGCATACTTTAACCTGCAGTTTTCTCTGAAGTACAGAGACTCACACTTACAAAAGAGAATGATCAAAATTCAAGGTTGCTGCCTTACCCATAGTAATATCACAACATTGTGGCTTGTTTTCCCAGTAGACTCCCAGGAAATATACAGGGACACCAGTCATCATGATGGCCAGGCCAACACCGCACACAATGGGCTCAGACCAGAGAGAGAAGACCAGCAGGAAAGCCCAGAACAGCAGGTAGATCACTGGCCAGATCAGGCTCACCTGGAGGACCAGAGACAGACAGTATTGTAAAAGATGAAAAAAAATTAATTCATGTGTATTTAGACCGTTTCTGTGACACATACATATCTTAAAATCTGTCTGTGCAGATTAAATGGTTTAAAAGTTTTGGGAAATTGGATTGAACTCTTTTTAAGTGACATTTTGCAGGCGACACTTTGGGCCCTGCGCCTGGTAAGCCCATTCATCCATCCATCCATGGTGCCATGGCACTTGATTGCTAGTATAAATTATGTCATCGGCCAAAAGTTGCTGCATCTGTGTCTCTACCTTGATGGGTCGATACAGGTCAGGCTCTTTGATGCGCAGCACAATCTGCCCGGCGACAGTGACGCCATAGAAGAGGTAGTTGATGAAACCCACGTAGTTTATGAGGGTATAAATGTCACTGGTACACAACATCAGCAGAGTGGAGATCAACTGAATGTAGTGAGAGAGAGAAAGGTATCATTATTGTACAAGGTGAGGACAAAGGACAACAAAGAAGATGTGTTTTTGTTGGGACTCACAGTGAACAGTAGGGCTGGGATAGGAGTGCAGCGTGTGACATGAATCATGGCCAGCAGACGTGGGAGATGGCCTTCCCTCGCTCCGGCGAAAAACAGCCTGAGAGACAGCAGCAAAGGCAGTCAAGTCCTGAGAGCAGAGCCAGCTGCTGCCTGCTTACTGTGTGCACTCACCAGCTGAACGCTCACGAAACCCAAAGTTCAGGTGAGTATGGGAGCACCAGTGAGCAGACAGACATGGGTGCAGTATTTTGTGATGGGTTATTGGTCAAGTGGGGTCATCTTACCAGATGTCAAAAATGTTCCTAACAATTTTCTATTTAGGCTCTTTCCCTACACTTGAAATCCATTTACACTGCTCATGCATTTTGTTCTTCTCATCTATAGATATGGAGTTCAATATCCACAATAGAACATAAGTAAAAAAAAAAAAGCAAACACAGAAGCTGGATTGAGAAGAGAGGGAGGACAGGAGAGGCTGGGGGAGGACAAACTGACCGCGACGATGTGAAGAGGGAGCCATTAACCCCCCCGAAGGTGGAGAGCGCCACAGAGATTGGCATGATCCATGACATTACTCCTAGCAACTTCTCTCCAAATGTCTGGGAGAAATATTAGGAGTCAAGAGAGAAGAGGAGGAGGAGGAGGAGAGAAGCACACACTTGATACGTACAACAACAACAGCGACTCATCATGACATTTCAAAATGAAGGACAAAAAAGGCGACAGACTGATAGTTACAAGCGGAGATCAGTGAGGTGATGTAGAGGGCTGCTGGGAAATGCCAACACTTCATTTCAAAGTAATGATAAACTCAGATAAGCTACATGCATTACCACAGATTCAGGTTTGAGTTTATGTGTGACTGTTTTCTCACCACTGCCACAGCATTGGAGGCCAGCAGCTCCTGTGGGCTCATGGCTGTGACGTAGGCCACGTTGGCAAACACGTAAACAAAGGTGACCACAGGGATAGAGATGAAGATCGCACGTGGTAGATTCCTGGAGGTTGAGAGAAGATTGCAGTAAATTAACCATTTCTATGACCTCAGTTAGATGCATTTTTAAAAAAATCAGATTCAAAAAAGGTAGAGTGAATCTCATTCTTATTTTCGATATTCTTTGGATACCCTCTTGTATTGCATGAGGTGCACAAATTCGATGTATTTAGTACCCATAACAAGTAATAAAAGTTTGCAGATAAACTCGGTTTGTATGTCAATACGGTCCATAATGTAATTTTTGTTGTTGCAATGTGGCTACGAGTGTTTGAGTGGTCAGCACCTCTCCAGCACTGGTGTGCTCCCCTCTCCCTTTTTTTAATCCACGTTACAGAAAAAGTTTTAATTATTTGCATCTTCTAAAAGTTAGAACAACTCTGGAAATCAATGAAGATTCGACCTGAAAATGTTGTCCAGATTGTTGGGACCTCAGATGTGGAATAAGTGCCATTATGTTGCAACAAAACTCCTCCCTCACAAAAGTTTAATTTGATTTGATTGTTGAAAGTTATGTTATGGCAAATGATTAGTTTTTTCTTTTTGCCGTGTCCTTCTGTATGTTGCACCAAAGTGTTTCATATCTTTTCTCTTCTTCATTGATAAAATATTTTGCTTGCTGCTTTTTTGTTGCAAAGTCTTTTTAAAATCATTTGCTTTTAATTCTATATGTACTGTGTTATTTTAAGGGGCTTTGTTGCTTGTGTGTATGTGCACATTACGTGTATGGGTCGACCAACTCCTCCGTGACGTAGTTGAGGAAGTTCCAGCCTCCATAAGCAAAGGAGCCTTGTAGGAAGGACAGAGCTATCAGACCGACATCATAGTCTCTGAAGGTGT
>CAFUXE010000314.1:549989-585787 GCA_903364295.1 Serranus cabrilla
TACGTACAACAACAGCAACTCATCATGACATTTCAAAATGAAGGACAAAAAGGGCGACAGACTGATAGTTACAAGCTGAGATCAGTGAGGTGATGTAGATGGCTGCTGGGAAATGCCAACAGTTCATTTCAAAGTAATGACAAACTCAGATAAGCTACATGCATTACCACAGATTCAGGTTTGAGTTTATGTGCGTCTGTTTTCTCACCACTGCCACAGCATTGGAGGCCAGCAGCTCCTGTGGGCTCATGGCTGTGACGTAGGCCACGTTGGCAAACACGTAAACAAAGGTGACCACAGGGATAGAGATGAAGATCGCACGTGGTAGATTCCTGGAGGTCGAAAGAAGATTGCAGTAAATTAACCATTTCTATGACTTCAGTTAGATGCATTTTTAAACAAATCAGATTCAAAAAAGGTAGAGTGAATCTCTTTCTTCTTTTCGATACTCTTTGGATACCCTCTTGTATTGCATAACGTGCACAAATTTGATGTATTTAGTACCCATAACAAGTAATAAAAGTTTGCAGATAAACTCGGTTCGTATTACCATACGTATCCAAAATGTTGGCAAATGTTTTTATAATTTTGTTGTTGCAATGTGGCTACGAGTGTTTGAGTGGTCAGCACCTCTCCAGCACTGGTGTGCTCCCCTCTCCCTTTTTTTAAATCCACGTTACAGAAAAAGTTTTAATTATTTGCATCTTCTAAAAGTTAGAACAACTCTGGAAATCAATGAAGATTCAACCTGAAAATGTTGTCCAGATTGTTGGGACCTCAGATGTGGAATAAGTGCCATTATGTTGCAACAAAACTCCTCCCTCACAAAAGTTTAATTTGATTTGATTGTTGAGAGTTATGTTTTGGCAAATGATTAGTTTTTTCTTTTTGCCGTGTCCTTCTGTATGTTGCACCAAAGTGTTTCATATCTTTTTATCTTCATTGATAAAATATTTTGCTTGCTGCTTTTTTGTTGCAAAGTCTTTTTAAAATCATTTGCTTTTAATTCTATATGTACTGTGTTATTTTAAGGGGCTTTGTTGCTTGTGTGAATGTGCACATTACGTGTATGGGTCGACCAACTCCTCCGTGACGTAGTTGAGGAAGTTCCAGCCTCCATAAGCAAAGGAGCCTTGTAGGAAGGACAGAGCTATCAGACCGACATCATAGTCTCTGAAGGTGTCAAAGGCGTGTTCTGGCTCCAGCCAGTAATAGTGACCTGTGAACCAAGACGCCAATGTCACATTTCATTGAAATAAAGTCTGACCTGATGTGAGCTGCTTCAGTACCACAATCTGAGCAGCAGAGGTCACCAAACACCACATCAGAGTTTTCCCGACAGTGTGTTCAAAGGCCTTTTTGTTAGAAGAACTCCGTGTTATTCACAGTTTAATCCTGCCTTTTGATTACAGATGCAGAGTCTTATCATTTGTTTACTATACGTTTCACTAAGACATCTTTCTGATTATGAAAGACTTTCGGGGATCTGTTTATGTTGCCCACAACTATATACCACTATGGCCTACTTGTTCAAACAGAGTATGGATACATATACATATTAAGAATGTCTTATAAAGTATTTTATTTGTTGAAATTTAGAGTACTAGAGAAGTAGACATTTTCCTGTAAATATAATAAAAGCAATTAAGGTCACATAAAGGTATAGACACATTACTTAAACTGCATCAATGGCTTTTATGTCACACAAAGTGGGATATGAGGGGCTAAGTCACATGAATGAGTTTGTTCGCTGAGCCTGGCAGTGTGTGTGGGTGTGTGTGTGTGTGTGTGGATTATAAATGGGATGAAGAGCTATGAGGGACTGTAATCCCTCTTTCACGTTGGAATCACAAATCCTGAGAAGAGGCACAACGGGGCTATATTGTGAAGGCAGTAGAAGTGTTTCCACTTCAAAATGTTTTGGCCTATTTTGGCATCATAACTTGTGACAGGAGTTAAGAGTGAAACTACATTATCATTGTAAAATACTGGACAGTTTTACAACTTCAGAATTCTTAATAAGGGAACATCATTCTTTGAACTGCTCAGACATCATGCAACATGAATTGATGCTGCTTCACTTTAAGAATTGCAGACTGACAGAGCAAATACTACCTTTACATATTTGGACGAAACCCATGATTATGATGAGGCCCAAAGCCAGAAGCTTGCCGGCGGTGAAGACGTCTTGGACACATGTAGCCCATCGCACACTGTAGCAGTTCACCCATGTCAGAAACACTACAGGACAGGAGGAGAAAAGGTAGAATGATATGTGACGTTGTGTGAGGCAGATTGCAACCATTACTTTGGAGTTTGCACACTGCTACCACCTGCTTTCGTGTTAGCATGCCAACTCATTCTGAATGGGAAATATGATAATCTTAATCCTTCATATAGCTGAGATATTTTAGTCTGTACTTCTACGGTGTGCAGACTGGCGGACACTGCAGCACGGGCAGAGATATCCAGACTTTTGTCTTTAGTATGGCTCAAGTTCCTACACTGCCCATAATGCAACTCATACATTATTAATGCAGCATCTTGTGTTGCCTGGTACATTGATTTCAGTTTGCATTGCATGCATTTTGTTTAAAATTTGTACAAAGCTTGTCATCCAGCTCAAGACAAGATCTCTGGAGTTTTTTTCCCAGACTTTACAAAGCTCATAGAGACATAGATGATATTATAAAACTGTTTTACAGACTGCAGTACTCTTGAGAGGGCTGCAGTTGTTGTGCATTTGCTGCTCAGTCAAGTAGTGTTTGCACAGCCTCATTCACTGCCTCCAATAACACCCTCGCCAACAATTAAATATTTTACCTATAAGGGAATCACTGACCCAGATGGGCATCTTTCTTTAACAAAGGCTTTAAAAACAACAGCAGACAGAAGAGTCTTGATATGATAAAATAAATTCACCAAGCGTGACTCTTCAGCTCTGACTGCTGTGCCATGATCTGTATCTGATAATTCACTAGCCTCAACCAACAGCCATTTAATCTTCATGTCATGTTTTTATGACTCACATAGGCAGACTGCAGCCAGCAGGCGGAGGCCAGTTTCCGGTGGGAGGCACGAGGGGAAGAGGGGCTGAAGGACATAGTTGGAGAAGGTGAGAGCAATCACAGCCTGGTTAGTGGGGTAGATAATCAACACTGCAATCCACAGACGCAGGAACCTGGGGGACAACATGGGGCAGGAGGTTAATGAGACATAGCAACAGGCCAGCAAGTACACACAACTGCATACACATTATGGACACAAGCCCTCGTTACTGCAAAATATATTGGAAACAAAAGAAAGCATATCAGCTCAGCGCATTATAGAAATACACTAGGGCATTGTTGTGAAAGACAAGAGAAATGAGTGGAAATAGGTCAGTGACATTCTGGGATGCTGGGAATACAAAACACGATAGATTAGGAGAGGCTTTAATTATGTGAGCATGGTTGAGGAGGGGGAGGGATGAGGGCCGGGGTTTACTGCAAGTTCTTAATTGCAACATGCCTGCTACAACCTTTCTATGTAAGGTCTCTGAATTTTTGTTTTAGGAAAAAAAAGGGACAATCCGAGATAAAACCAGCAGTTTCAGCCATTTATTCAGAGTGTCCTCATGTTAGATCCATGTAGCAGATAACCTTCTGTTTGATATTCCCACAAGGAGTCACTTCATCTGGTTTTTGAATTAATCCGACACATTGGGGCTTTAATCTGGTAATCAGGCAAGTAGCATCGGTTCTCACCCAGCCAGTCCTCCGAAGATGTCCTTGACATAGGAGTAGTCTCCCCCTGACTTGGGAATGGTCACACCTAACTCTGCATAGCAGAGAGCACCGATGGCTGTGATAAGTCCGGTGGAAGCCCACACAATGATGGCCACACCCACTGAGCTCGCATTCTCCAGGACCCCCTTAGGACTCACAAAAATCCCAGATCCAATGATGTTGCCTGAGTGAGTCAAAAAACAGAACAGACACAGAGGACAGATTAGGAAACAAATGACAAACCGGGCTGGATGCTTTGGCACATATAAACCACCTCTCAAACACACATATGCAATTAAATGAGTCACTGATATTCTGTCTAAATGCATAACACTGCAGGTAAAATGCTCATCCACAGTGTCATAAAAATAGCATGAAAACAAGCTCCAGGTTCATGATACAGATTATAAAAGGAAAGATGCAATTTCCTGTCAGATGATGCCCCATTTCCTGCTCATGTTTCTCACCAGATAAGTTATTTTCCAAAGCAGAATTACCTTGAAATTAACTATCCTGCCCTGTGTGACTTTCATGGAGCTCAGTTTCCTGAAGCCAAGGCTGCTGCTTAGTATAGCCCACAGAGAGACAATATAAAAGAAGTGGTCGTACGTCACCCATTGGTTTGTGAAGAGGGTGGATCTAACCAAGACTTCAGAGACACTATGTTCACCCAAGTATACCTGCAGCCTGACGCCGGTTGACATTTTGGGGTCTTGTCAAACACAACGTAGCCCCACCCTAAAGCATACCCTGCTTTATCAACTATTTTACCCTAAATGGAACCATCGTTTACTAAATGAACAACATGCTGTATTGAATACCTGCAATAAAACAACCTAATTTGAAATAACAAATAAATAGGGTTATTTTCTCATAGACTTCTATACCATCAGACACTTTTTGCAACCAGTTGAGTCGCCTCATTAGAAAGAATGCAGTTTTTAGGCATTTAGCATTGGTTACACTTTTCAAACCCAGCTATGCCATTTTCTTTTATTCAGCCTATGAGCCCACAGCAGATCTTCATCTAAATTCCCTCCTGAACTGATTTTTCTGAGCATGACCAACACTACTTGTTTATATTATTGTTTCACATTGGGGCCACATGGGGAAAACTCTTTGGGATTAATTTTGCTTTGAGTCAAACAGATTCTTTTCCCTTTCGACATAGGTGGTTGAAAGTAGCACAAGGCTGTTACAGTGTTAACAAAGTCACAAGAGAGACAATTAGCCTCTTTGGTGTTTCTAATATTTTTTCTGTATTATATTTAAGTTGTCTTTGTTTAGGAGCAAAGATGTGTCTTTTAATGCCCGAAGAGATAGCAGAATGAGTTCATGTCTTGTGTGTGAGCTCTTGGGAGCAACAAAGGAATCAAAGGCTGAAGGCAAACACGGTAAGTTACTTTGTTGAAAACACCCACTGTAAAATGTTCAGTAGCAGAGGAGTGCAGCACACTTATTACACAGCCGACCCTGAATTCATGAAAATAAGGCACTTGCTACTTTGTGTAGTTTGAATGAAATCTGTTACAGTAAAACAGCAACAAGTGTCACTTACTGGATGTACACGCTTGTGACTAAGAGTCTGACTCAGCCAGGAACAAAGATAGTTGCAAGGTTTAGATGCATTAAGTATAAACTCAGAAAATATCATGAAATCTAATTCAGTTGATGTTACTTTGTACCTTTCAAATATGCCAACAGGACATTGTTTCTCAGATGGTCAACACCACAATCCTGCCCGGAAACAGGCCTGTTTGGGCTGCCAGTAATGGGCCCAGATACTCGTGGTACAGCTGCTTCTTGTCAGTGGCACAGCGACCAAACTCCATCCATGCTTACGAAAGCGATGGAAAATGCAGTCTCAACAATTGTGGACACCATCATTAGTGGGATTGCTTTTTATTGATGTTTCTTTTTTTTCTCCACATATATGGGAGGTAATCACTGACTGAGCAGATTTCATGGCATCTAACAGTTTCCTGGAAACATTAAAGTGATGATGAAAGAGCATGTGCAAGATGGATGATGCCGGGAGTGCACTGAGGATGCCCAGCAATGACGACAAAGAGATCAAAGGGGAGAATACTAATGCAGTCAGGCTCAACCACCTAATGTGAACAGTTTTGTATCTTGAATACGTTCAATTCAATTCAGCTACTTTGCCTTTACACATGTAAAGCAGGATGGATCGGTATCATCTTAGAAAATACTTTCAACAAGCATTTAAAACAAAAAATATATCACCTGGGAGGCTGGGAACTCTTTACTCCAAAAGAATGATTTCTCACAAAAACTGTCAAATAATTATCTTGAATTTCAAGTAAAACTACATTTTCTTTTGCTCTTTGGGGTATCCTCGTTGCCACAATTGAAAAATATAATAAGTCCTATAACAACCTCCTGGACTTGTTTGCTGTTGAACTCTCCTTAGCCAATTATTTTAGTCTGACAAATACTTACAACATTATGGATGACAGCATGAATTACTGATGATACATATATAAGCAAGCTCAAGAAAAAAGCAGTTTTCCTAGCTTCACTGCCCGAGTGAACAGTGAACACAGCATGGATGTACTTACCGATTATAATGGCACAGGCACTGACGAGGCCAATCTGTTTTTTCAGAGCCACCCCGGAGCTTCCTCCTGCATCTTTCCCCACACCTGCCTGGGAGTCCTGGGCCTCGGAGTAACTGCCCCCGCCCGCACTGCTGCTTCTCTTCCTCGGACCCTCGGTCATCCTGAAGTCCTGTCTGGTATTGTTTTAGGTGAGAGATACCATCATGATTACTTACATTAAGACAATTATTTTTTTACAAGTTTTCTGAAATTTTATGTTTAAATATACACATCAGGTTTTGACATGTTAAGAGCCAAAAGGTTCACACAGAGGGAATTTTGTTTCTCTTTTTATCATTCCAGAAAATCAAATAATACTGTCAAACCTATTCAAAAGTACAATGTTCCATAAATCAGATTGTGAACAATATATATATACAGAAACCCCCTTGGTGATTTCTGGCTTAGTGTATGATTAAAAAAATATTTTGAGAAAGTCACCTTTAAAAGATGTCCTTTGTTAAATTCCAGACATTTTACAACACATTACAGGTGGAAAATAATAGATACCATTATGAAACTTCCCCAGTTGATTACTTACATTAAGACAAGTATTTTTTGTGTTTTAATATGCAAATGGTGCATTATCTAATGCTAAGTTTTAAAAAATTTAGAAAAAAATCCAGACACAAATAGACACAGTGTAGTACAATAAACACCCAGAATTGGAGGCATAATAGCCCGGAAACTCAAAGTTGGTAACTGCATGAAGAAAAACGAAGTGTTTGCCTTGTGTCTCGCCTTAAAGGGGTGAACAACTATTTCCCGGACAGAGTTGCTGAGTAATTTGTCCACTACCTTCCTACGGTCCATTAAATGTCAGTAACAATGCTGATGGCAGCAGTGGTTTCCATCTTTAGTTGGTGCTAAAATTAGAAACTACGTCCCAGCATTATTAATTCAGTGCGGGACGGAGCACGGCCACTCTGTCTGGAAGGCTAACTGACCACAAACCACTTTTAAATTGTTTAAGTCTGTTAAGCACAAAGAAACGTAGCGTAACTTCGCCTAAAGGAAAGAAAAATGGTCGCCTTCTGAGACAAGTTTAAATTCACCGGTTTAACACGTCTCGAGTGTGGACACTCCGAGTGTGTTTCCTGTGTAAAACACTAACAAGACTAATTAGCAATTAACCCAGCAACACTAACCTCGTGCTCAAACCTCATGCAACAACTAACAAAGTGAGGACGCACCTTTCCAGCAACTGCAATGACTTGAACCCCTGAAAGCTCACAGTTAAGTGACTGACTTCATGTTGGGCATCTTTCCTGACGGCTGGCCGTGATAACAAAAGACCTCCAGCTGACAGCCTCGATAAATAGAAAAGCTGGTTATTTTCAACCAATCAGCAGAGCCCAAACTGTCAACACGTCTCATGCCCCGCCCTCTGTAGTGAGGACCCTGTGCTCCGTTTGTCCCACTGAAGAAATTTTATTTTTGTAGACCGGCTAAAATGCAACCCATGATGTTAAAAATGACCTAAATAGACTTTATAGAATTTAGAAATTATAATTTAAATGATTATTAAATTGTTTCATGATTTGAAAGCAGGACTTCTTACCAAACAAACCAAAAAAATAAATAAATAAAAAAAACGCATTTCAGGATACATTGATACTTTTGTATGACCTTAACTCATCTTATTTAATGTTCGTTTGAGTTTAACAAATCAGGCCAAATTTTACAAGTGTCAGCTCATTCATGGGCAGTGATGTTATTTTTTGGCAAAAGTAGATTTATTTTAATTATTCATCTTTATTACAGAAAATGTAAAGGGTTGTTCAATTTAAAATATAATAGCAATATAATAACAATTATTTCAATAGTTTGTCAATATTTGAATTTACTTATACTTGCCTGCATAAAATAATGCTTTCTACTGTGTTCGGTTTTACATGATTAATTTACTGCTTGCATTTTTCAATTAAGAATTGCTCAAGCAGGTAAAACACTAATCATCTTTTGACCCCAGCTGTGTTTCTATCTTATACAACTGCCACTTCTAAGATATGTGCACACTAGTGTATGCAACATAAGACCAGACAGGATGTTCGTGGGCCTGCACTCTTAAGACTCCAAAGTAATGGTAATGTTAAGTTAAGCCAGGGTGAATGGGGGGGTGCAGAATAGCTGGGTGTCAGGAGGTGGAGCGTGTCAGGCTCCAGAAATGCTAACGCTGGCATTACATCATATTGAGCCGGATCACTGTCAGCTGTGATTGAAGAGCATATTTAAGTGCTTTTGTAGTGTCTGTGAGTTAAATTCATCTTGACAGTTGCACCGAGACATAAACACACTTGTAGAGGGCATTTTTGTGTCAAGTCTAGAACTGATGACTAAGTTTTGTTACATCAAATAGCACTGGAACCTGTGCTAATGAGGTACAAGGCTCCTGAGAGAATTAATTTCCACTCAGATTCAATTTTAACAGTACACTTGTCGGTTCTACCTCTGCTGGTCTACACATTAGGTTAGGGCGAGCCAAGAATACTATTGATATTAATTCCTTGTGGTCCAACAGATTATCATCTGAGGGTGACATCTTCTGGACAACACAAGTCCTTACGTGTGTAGCATGCCAGCATCTTCAAACAAACTAAAAACCATTTAAAATCATGTATATTCCAAACCCAAAAACCCACAGTGCATGGGGGGAACCAAATAAAGTGCAAAGCATATGGAGAACATTACAGTGTTGTTTTTATTGACATGGTTCAAACATACAGAAACAAAATAACAAAAGGTACGGAGAGACAGCCCTCAAACAAAATGGTATGTGACCTGAAAAGCGTAACCTTCCTCTGACCCTCATGTGTGTTTCATCAGTATGTATGTGTCAGTATGGAATGTGTGTTTGATAAGGCAAAGGTTGGATTGAGTGTGTATGTCTGCAACAGCTGTTCTGGACAGTAAGGGGAAAAAAGATTCAAAAAGATAAACCAGTGGTGAGGTGTTTGACCTAATCTGAGCGAGCCAATCTCACAGCAACAATACAGTTTGCGTAGAGGTGATAGTCCTGAAGAAACAGACTTAACAATTTCATTACCGGCTCAAAAGTGCCTTCCACTGGTAATTTTGAAAACCCTGATCGCACTTTTAAGGGTTTTTGCACCACAAGTCCAGGTTTTAACCGTGTATATAAAAAGAGCCGGGACACCTCCACTTAAACTGCCACCAAGTCTTACAGAAACGTGTGTGTGCGCTGACATCTTCACAGGCCGATGGTGTAGGAGCGTCCTGCTGGATTGTGGATGGCAGAGCAGGAGGGCTCGGTCACGGCCCATTCGTACCACACCTTCTTCCCGTTGTTGCAGCGCCAGAAACGCACTGTGACATCATCATCCCGGGTCAGGGGGATGGGTTGCTGTTGGACGGAAGAATGGAGGATCAATGGGTGAATGCAATGGTGCATCGAACTAAAATAGATTGAGTCTCTGTCTGTCTGTCTGTCTACCCTTCGACAGTTGTTCATCTGAACAAATTAAAACTTGGCGCAAAGTTTGTACAGCTTTCGAAGAGTAAATTTCAAGCACTTTTCAAAGTAAAAAAAGTCAAAGATTTCTTGGTGCCTTTAGCAATACATCTGAATTGTTACTATAAATGCAACCATTAACAATAACTGTTTTAAACTTTATTTTACCAGCTTATGTTAACTCTGATTGCAGGCCTGTGTTTTGATCAAGATTACCTTCCAATTCCAGAGTAAAGTATCAACATATGACTTAACTAGCTATTAGCTCACCTGGTGTGACACACAAGGAGACTAATAGATTTTTAATTTCATTTAAATTAAAGATATTTTTGGTTTCCACTATTCAATTGGGAGCTGAAACACCAGATCATTTTGAATGTCAAGCATTTTTTTCAAGAAATTCATTATGATTCAAGCATTTACTTAACAAAAAAAAAAACATAGTTGTTAAAGCTAAGTATTTTCCAAACTTTCAAGTACAAACCCTGTTTGAGGGTTACTGCACTATGGAGAGGACCCAAGGAAGTACAGTGCTGAGTGCAAGCTCCTAAGATCTTTGGGACATAGAGAGGACCCCTCTTAACTGTTACAATGTTGAATGGCATGCTGGGTACAGCTCGCTCTGTCACTCATACAGTACATTCAAGAACAGGTGGAGAAATGTTACATTGTAGCAAACTTAAACATTTTGTGCATCAGTGATGACCCAAGGAATCAGTGAGTGTGAAGTTGGTTCAACTTAGTTCAACAGCCACTGCAGGAGAATTGTTAAATTCAAAAGGCCAAATGAATTTATTGACAACAGACTTTAGGACTTACTTTGAGGGGGAAGAGGATGGGGAACCAGGAGAACATTCCAGGTGAATGCGTTTCTGGTTTTATACCTGCCACAAACACAGACAATGTAAACATTAATATTTAAGTTCTAATTTCAGCATAACATGTCTTTCTCTTCTTGAAGCCAACTTACTGAGTGTGACATCTTTGTACAGCGTGGTCTCAAAGTAGCCAGCAAAACCATGGAGCACTGAGTTACAGCCCACCGCGAATTTGAGGCACTGATACCGGTTATTGTTCATATCTGAAACATGACAGAAAAGGTGGTCAGCACATGTCAAAGTGCGCTTGTTTCTGTGTGTGCACTATGAATGCAGCGTGTTTGTGTCTACCTGTCGTGGGGTGTTTGAAGGTGAAGCACGCTTTGGGTTCCGCCAACTGGTGGAAGTTATGGAGGCGCACGACGTAGGGTGTCTCGAAATGGCACTCTGGGTCCTTGTTTCGTTCCCGGCACCCCCGTACCTCGTTGTACAGCTTGGAGGAGGACAGGGGAGCCAGGAAGGACGTGTAGGAACAGGGGATGCTCACTCCATCATCTGAGAGTGGAAAGAGAAAGTGATTTGAGATGCGAGGAAGCACGGAGGGTAATGGAGGATGACAAAGGCTTCAGTCATGTTTGATGTGGCAAACAACAAAGGATGATCTGCATCTACACCATGTAGTTGATCATTTAGGACAACAAAGACAGTTCACTTTAACCACAGCACTGAAGTACCTTTGAGAAAGTGCTGCGCTCCGTCTAAGCACTCAGGGGAAAGTTCGTTGTCACCAAACGATCCCAGCAGCTCGCTCACAATGATGTCGGCTTTCTCAGGAGCTTCCCAATCCCGCATGTCACATGACACCACAGTCACCTGATCGCCCCACTCCTCAAAGCGCCAATTCTCCAGCCTGAACAAGTATGGACCAGTTAACATGTCTGTGCATTGAATCAATACCTCTAACATTTAAAATTTCTACGCTTTACTAGTTGGTATGCAATGGGACAGGACTTATCCTAGTATGTTTAGATGAAATTACATTTAAATATTCACCCACTTGGGCACAAACATGAGCTTTGACATAAATTCCACTCACGTGATTACAGCATTGGGATTTTTCTCCACTGCGTACACTTTAAGCTTCCTGTCTGCCTGTCTGGCGGCACGCAGGGAAGCATTAACCAGAGGACCCCTGCCTGCTCCCAACACCATCAACACCCTGTGAGAAAGAGATCATCACTTTACAGGCTGCTGCGATCACGGCTTCATGACCACTGGAGTCGTATCACTATCAGTATTTAATCAAGCATGGCACCCCTCAAAATATTAGAGGTATTACATAGAGCTTTACCAGGAAGTGTGTATGTTGAAAATTTAAAAAAATTGACCAGACACTAAAACCAATTTAAGAATTAAACTCTAGTTTGTTTATATACAGATTGGGGTACGGATACTCACTGAACATTTGTGTCTTTCTGCTCCTCTGGAACTCTGTCAAGTAGACATTTATAAACAGCCTGGAGACACAAAGAGAAGGAGACAAAGCAGGACCATCAATGTGTGCAGTGCGTCTCATAACTCAAACCTTACAGAAGGAGAGAGACACACGTCAGTGGTGTCAGCTCTCCCTTCAGTGTTTCTTATGACATATTTGGGGGCGGCCTGCCTTGCCTGCACAGCGGGGAATTATTGACTTGATTTAATTGTTTTGTTTTTTAAATCAGAAACAAATATATATAGATATTAAAGGATACGATCATCTCCCTTAGAAATGTGTCGTTCAGTTAACACACTTCTAAGACCTGTACACCGTGTGACAGAACCAGCATCACATAGCAAGACCAATCTCCACAACGCTGCGTCAGCGCTGGAGAAAGATCTGGCTACACTTATAATTATTAAAGATGACGGAAAAATCGGTCAGTTCATATTTCTCTATCTAATTACAATCTTGTGGGGCACCGCTCACCCAGGATGCAGCAATGAAGCTCTCGCAAAATAGATAGCGGAGAAAGCAGAAGGGAAGTGGTGGTTTAGTCTGGTGAGTCAGACGAAACCAGCTGGTGCTGAAGTTGTGCGCTCCAGGCCCCCATATGGTAATACCAAATGGCATAAACAGCCGTGGATACACGTGACTAGGTTGACTTTTCAAAATAAGTTGTTAACACAATATATACAAAATGCATAAATGGGAATATGGTTAATTGGATTATCCTTAAATTAAGTATGAACAGTTTTTGCCATTAAGAAATCCCACTAAAATGTGAGGGAAATTATTTTCAAAAATCCTTACTATGAAAAAAGTTCAATAAGGGATAACTTTGTTAAACATTTTGTAGACTTACTAAAAGTCTCATGTTTGTATAATATTAAGCAGCTAAGGCTTTACGTTTATCTTATTAGTAACACCACACCCTAATGGTCCGTTCTACTTTAACTATGTTACCATTTATATTTTTGTCTTGAATACGCTATCAAACCAATGAGTTCGCTAAAAAAAACAAAAAAAACATTCAGCAGCTACACACAAGCCTGCAACACATTTACTTACTCACAGTGTAGAGAAATCTACAAAATCTACAGATTTGTAGAGACCCGAGTGATTTGAATGGCTGATTTTATGGTGTTTAAGTCTTACCTGTTGGTACTGAGAGTATTTAATCGGATCCTTCTCAAACACTTCATATGTCTGTGACTCCAGGTTGTCCATGAGAGGCTAAAGGGAGGGAAAATACCATCAGACTCTGTCAAAAGGAAAAACTTCTTTTTTTTTCATTTGTGAAAACAAATGAGCAGCACTTCCTTACCTGGAGGGGGGACTGCAGGTAGTCTTCATAGCCCTTGGCGAAAAGCTCGTAGGCGTTGGGTGCAGGCCGGTTCTGGTTGAGGTATTCCAGGTACTGCAGGTAGGAGCGGAAGTCCTTCTCAGTGTGGCGACTGGTGCCTGTGAAGATGAACTGGGCCTCCAACTAAGAAACAAAACAGTTTTTAGTTCAAACAACACCTCTGCATTTGGCTGGTGATTTAC
The DNA here is from genome assembly GCA_903364295.1 of Serranus cabrilla. NCBI lineage: Eukaryota > Metazoa > Chordata > Actinopteri > Perciformes > Serranidae > Serranus > Serranus cabrilla. The sequence continues at coordinate 563,696 of CAFUXE010000314.1, forward strand.
GTCAGTTAAAATGTGGAAATGTACCTTGAATAGACTAAAGATTATTCGCTGATGGGCTTTGGACAGAACAGGGAAGCCCTTCTTATTAGTTAGGAAGATGCTGGTGGGAAGTATGGCTGCTTTGATGGGTTCCCCGAGCCACTTATCGATCACAGAGTCTGACGGGATGTCTGCTCCTATTTCAATAGCTTTAGGAATACAAAAAAAGAACATTTTTAGTGGCAGACACTACCATAATTATTTCTTAATGCACTGACTTGGCCACAGGCTGCTGCTTCAGTGTGCCCTCTCACCAAGACAGATCCTGTTGTTGTAGTCACAAAGGGTTCTAAATGAGTGCCACCTAAAGGAGCAAAGGCAAGTAAACAAAATGAGTCACGATTTTAAAGGAAATCAATGACGGCTGTTTTAGCATGCAGACGGCACTCGACTGCTCAGGAAGTGGAGTGGTGTGAAACTAACCAGCTCCAGGTCCTCTCATCAACAATTGTGTCATCGATGCAAGTGCTTGGTTCGTTCTCAATCAGATCTTCCCGCATGTCCTCTGATGCCATCAGCGGGACACGAATCCAGAACTAATCAGGCACAGGGGGGACAACAACAGTTAGCTATTAAATTCAGCTGTCTGTCTGACTTCTCTGCGAGATAAAAGCCAAACTACTTGCTGAGGTTTGAGCTTGTTAATGCTCGGGCTTACATTTGAGGTGTGGTGTCCAGTGTGGATGTGGTTTAGCAGCAGACGGGCTACATTGGCATTGTGAGGACCCTTCAGAGGGATCATGAAGACAGGTAGACCCAGGTAGGCTGAGAAGTTTAACTCCTGTGTCAGAGCCTGGAGAGAAACACACGGAAAATAATGAGGAGAGCCTGATAAAGGGAGACAGATTCAGAGGGGTAGGCAGAAGAGACTGGACAAGATAAGTTCAGCATGCCATAAAACGTCAAGATCAAAGAACCCTGTTATCATTAACATCCACAAGTACATCAAAGAAATTGTCCGAGCCGAAGAACTTACAGCCTCTGAGTTTCTGCGCTCCGTCTCGATTTCTGAATCTGCATCGATCCATGGAGAGAGCTTCCCAACAATAAGGGTGTTCCAGTCTAGACAAAGATAATGGCGTTTTTTTTAGTACATACTGCAGCCGTCTACCATCTATTGTTGCACGTTGTATGCATACAATTGGGACATAGGACTTCATCATAACACTGTGTCTTGAGCTTTGACCCTCTGGTTCATATATAACTAAATCTTATTCTGGGAAATAAATAGGATGGTATTGGAACACACAGCCAGTGTCAATAAAGGCAAACATTTGATCTATACTCCAATTATGACATGCAGGATTTCTACACCTTTTCAAGCATTTACAAAGTGCATTTTCAAGCTTTCCAGCTCCCTACAGTAGTGGTAAATTAAATGTGCATATAAATGCCATATAGTTTGATAATTTAACTTCTTCATCACTTTAGTTAACTATAGGGAAGTTTTATTTTTTGCTGCATTTAGCTCTGCCTGTGGACAAAAGCAAGTTTCCATCAGCACCAGACGACAGTCAGAAAAACTCTTGTTTTACTGCAGCAGGGGGTCTGACAGTCTGCCCTGCTCTGCCCTGCTCTGCCCTGATTCTTCAGGGCATCCCTTCCCTCCCGCAGGCCCAGCAAAACAGCATTGGCCCTCTGGCAGCTGCTACCAGCTGTTCCCCCTACATTCTGCCAGAGCTCTGACTGCAAGAGGAAGACGGCAGCGAAGCTGGATTTGGGTGTGTCCATTGCGAACTGGTCGCTGTGAGAGGCACCACTGGTGTTTGAGCAAAAGGAGGTCCTGGAGAATGTGCTTGATTTCATTAGAGGCCAATCCGATGTGCCGTGACACACATTAAGAGTAACTATACAGTTCCTTTTAGTTGCTTAAAATTATTAATGTTTCAAAATGTGTCACCTGTTTCTAGGTAGACTTAGCATCCTATATGATATAAGACGTATTAAATCAAACCATGTTTCAACACAACACATTGAAATTCAAGTGTTTTCAAGGATTCCCAACACATGTAGGAGCCCTGGATATAACACTTTGTTTTGTTTGTTTGATAATGATGCTGCATTAGACAGATGGGTGAAAAGCAGTGTAACAGCAGACAAATGTTGCATAAAGAACCAACAGCTACTTAAATGTCTGAGATATAATGCACTTTATAAAAATCTATTTTAGTTTTTTGCTTACAGTGATTACATTTTCCAACTTTGTGGATCATATTTTCCCTAATGCTGGATGTTGAATCCCTGCTTCCACCATCACAATCACCTATTAATTCAACCATCCATCCATCCATCACGGGCCTTACAGTAGCTTACAGATTTGTAGTCCTATAAGTTTACGGTGCCGATGGCTGACATGTTAGAAGAAACAAGGACAAACCTCTTCCACACAGCAGCAGGTCTGATCGGGTATGGGCACCGGATCGGGTTTTAGCGGGCTCCAACTCAAACTCTCTCCTGAACCTCGAGTGGAACAGGGGCATGCACAGGAAGTCAAACCTGGACACCAGAGAAACAAATCACATCGTTTAAACATTAATATGATTTATAATGTCAAGCTGAGGTGAAACTCAAAGGAGATTATTTAACTACTTTCCAGCCAGCTCACACAATGCTAACAGAACAGTCGATATGAGTAAACAGTTAACACCAGTATCAAGCATCGTTGTGATTGGGCACGTGCTGGTAATTCACCGGCTAGCTTAGCAAGCATTACTGACATTATGCTAGCAAACCCACGCACAGACATTGTGCTGGAAAACCAGCGTCTGCCTCTCATAAGCTCACTTGTACGTAAAAAGAAGTCGCAGAGTGTAGCACTCTCCTCACCCAAGTTTGGCGACCGCAGCTAGAGTGTCAGCTACCTCCGGCACACAATTCAAATCTCTCCCGCAGGACACTCTGCTCCCCGTACTGCCGGACGCCATGATTTTAGCCGACTGAATGGATTGACTGGGACCATCTCGTAAGGTCTGGCTTACGAGGAAACTGGCGCCATCTTGGATCTGCAAGGATGTGCATGGTCATTGGATAGCAAGATGATATCGTACCAAAATGGCTTCAAAAGCACGTCAGTTTCATGTCTCATAAATTACCGCGATAATTGTACATTCAGGGTCTTTCGTTTATGAATATTGAATTTAAAACTTTATGTTTTCAGGTCAAAGCCTTCATGTAAATTGTATTGGCTCCTACATTTTTTGTGTGCAAAACATAGGACTGTAAAATAAATTATATTGACAAAAAAGTAAATTTTCAGGAATAAGAAAACAACATATTCTATCATAAAGCAATAGGTGATATTGCCAAAACTTTCCATACCGATATGCGCCATTATTATCGACAATATATACACCACGATATATAATAAATAATAAATAGTTTTTATAAAATAACCTCATGGTAAAGCCTTATTGCCTAGACAATATTTGACAAATGAAAAGTATTTTCTAATATAATGAGAACTTTTGTGCAAAAGTAACATAATAGTTCAAATTCAAATCATAGGCAAAAAAAATAATACAAATAAATAAGATAAAAATATCCATGCATCCAATTTGTGAGAAATCTGAGTTTCTGTGTGCTTGTTATTATCAATTCAGACGATGTTACTGTGTATCACATTTTCTCAATATAAAATGTAATCACAATATGATTCTATTCTATCAGATGAATCATTACTTCTTTCTTGTGACTTTACATACAAGTATGGAAAGCAGGTTTGTCAGAATATCCTGCTGCTCGTGGTTGGTGCCTCTCTTACACAACAAACTGAAAATGATGAAAAATATGTGTATGAACTTGCACACAATGAGCAATGACTCTGTCCCTCAGCAAAACATATACGGTTGGCAGAAAAGGGCTTCTCTTGATATTACTTTCACAGCATAGGATAAAATATCACTTATGTCAACTCAAATGGTTTGGAACACTGGCCTGCCTACATGTTTGTATAGTTTTGTGCAAGGTATCATATTTGGGAGGGCTATATAAGGGTGAAAACATTGGTCTTTCAGACTGTACGTTTAGAGGGTGAGACTAGAGTACATAGTGGGATTTATCAGATTTATGTCTTTGTTTGACCAGTTTTCCTAAAGATGGCTGTGGTTTAAGGAGTAGTTTTTGCCTGCTGATCCCTGGGAAAGACACAGATTTTTCAGTCAAGCAGTCCCTCTGTATCTGCTTCATTGAACAGTTATGGCTTTGGAAGATATTTGTGGCTTCACAGACACTCCTGTGCATCACAAGTGGTTTCCAGCCTCTCATTTCGAAGATACAGTCACATCTTTTCATATGACTGACGATTACAACTTTGCATTAAGGAGGCTAAAGAAATCTGGGAGAAGTGATGGGATCCCACTGCAATTCTTCATCCCAACTGTACCAAACTCTGCCCTTTCAATTCCTCATCCGGCGCCTGTCCGCAGGCCTTTCCCTCTGTCTCATGGAACAACGACCTTGGGTTTCATCTTCCAAGGTGGGGTCATTGCAGCTGCAGACACACGTGCCAGTGCCGGGGGGCTTGTTGCCTGTCCAGCTGTTCACAAGATTACCCCTCTTCACTCGCATTTAGTGGTCACCTCCTCTGGTAGTGGTGCAGACTGCATGCTGTGGGAGCGTATTCTGACCAGAGAGATCAGACTCTACCAACTGCGAAACAGACGTCGCCTTTCAATACGTGGCACTGCCAAGCTCCTCTCATTCATGCTGCACCCCTTTAAAGGGACTGATGTGTGTGTGGCTCTTACACTGTGTGGCTGGGATATGGAAGCAGGTAACACTGACTGCGCAAAGAGGACAGAAGACTCATCCTTAATGACTGATGATGAAAGCTCCTCGGTTATTGTTAGTAAGCAAGATGTAACTGCAGTGGCACATTCAGCATCCCCTAACGGTGGCCCAAAGCTGATATATGTGTGTAGCGATGGAGCCCGACTGCAGGGGTGCGTCTTTTCTGTGGGCTCAGGCTCTCCCTATGCCCTTGGAGTCTTGGATGAAGAGCTGAGGTGGAGCCTGAGTAAAGAAGAGGCTATCTCCTTGGCAAGAGAAGCAGTATTCAGAGCCACTCACAGGGACGCCTATTCTGGAAACAATGTGGACCTCTTTTACATCACAGCCCAAGGATGGAGACAGAGAAAGAGAGAGGATCTGAAAGAGGAATATTATAGAGACATGGAGAGGAGAGCCAAGAAAGTGGAGGAACGAAAAAGAGTGGTTGAATTAGATGCTTCAGGATGAAGATAAAAGTCGATTGACCAGGCAATAGGGTAGAAATAGTGTTGTTAATCCACTTAAATCATTAGTTCTATCATGGACTTTAGTATGGCAATTCTGAAAACTGAAAATCTGAAGTCTTTCTTATTAAAAATGCACTACTACATTGTTGTTATTTCTTCTTAATCTAAATGTTTGTTTGTCCAGGTCACAGTTTTCACAGCTTTATATTTTTTTCGGTACATCTCAGCAGTAAACCTGCAGTCCGCCTCAAACACAGGGGGCGCTGTGTGGTTTTGCCACCATGACTGGATAAAATGTCTTACCCTTACCCGGCGGAAGTTGCTTGCTCATCAGACAGTTTCAAAGATGGCTCTTGCTAGTGTGCTGAACAGTGATTGTGCGGATTTTTCATTCAATAATTGTCAACCTTTTGGCTTTGGCAGTGGCCGCGAACAGAGCGGTCTGGGATTTGATGCTGCGCCGGGAGACGATCTCAGATTTTCGGTTCAAAACCCGCTGTGCGCTGGAGGCGAGGATGGCGTCGAGAGGAAAATAGAGTTCCTGCATGGAACCACCACATTAGCTTTTAAAGTAAGTCAATTAATGTCTAATTCTAGCTTAGTGGTATCGTTGAAGTCTGACGAATTGTAGAATTGTCAAAATAGGCGTTTAATAATTGGTTCAGACCGTGCTACTCTTGCTCGCGGGTTTACATAACAGTACATTTCGAACGTTAGCATGCTAGCACGGCTACAAACCGCTTTCTCATTGCAGATGTTGACATAACGTCAACGTTAGCTTTGTGGTTGTCCTTATTAAACATGTATCTCTTGCTTTGACGGCTATTGGGCAAACTTAAGCTGATCGTCTCTATGTATTGTTTTGACAGCCACGCCAGTACTTATTGTACAAGTGTCACAAGTCAATAGCTGTCGCTAGCTATGCATCTTTATTTGCTCCTGCATGAATGGTAGATGTCAGTTCAGCCTGGTAACTAGATTTTCTCAACTCGATGTAAGAATTCCCTTGATTTGTATGTTACACAATGGCATTTAGTGTTTCCAATAGCCCAGGTACTATAATCTTGTCCCGAGGAATAATATATAAATTGAATAAAGAGCTGTCTTAAAGTCTTATGTTTTTAGTTCAAGTTTAACATATCAAAGAGGACTGTGGTGCTAAAACACAGTAGGTTAGATTCATCGTACATTATTCACTGTGCTGATCAGACTTTGGACAATTTTCATTGAAGTCTCATAAACAACGTATGCACTATAAAGCCACTTGAAGGATCAAACAGGTTAAAATGTAAGGTAATATATTCAGTGATCATATAAATTGGCAGGCTTTTTTAACTCTTAAGGACAATTTTTAAATACAATTTCTTTTTTTTACACTTATTATTTCTTAAAATAATTATGCTATAAAACTTTTTAAAAATTCAATTAGAAGGCTTCATAGGCATTAAAAACATGCTTATGTCAAAATACAAAATGATCAAATACAACAGTTAGTACAGTAATATAGTATTACACCCACTGTACATTTTTCCCTGCCAGATGATCTAAATATCAGATCACAGAACCAGGCAGAACATTGTGATAAAAACATTGAATGTTTGGTTTCCCCAGAAATGTTCCAACTTGTAATTTAATTGTAATTTAAATTATGTCATTTAAAAATATATAAATATTGGTATGAGTCATAAATGTTCCAAGTTTATCTCACAAAACAGCTAACGATTTCACTATGTTTGAAATGCTTATTGGATGTAGTTAGATTGAAGGAAAAAGTAGGAAGGAGGTCAGGTTTGTATAGATTTCAAGGCACACTGTTTTGTTGTTGTATGAAGACAAAAACAAGGCTTATAAGATGATTAAATTCAGTCCCGATCCGCTTACATTCCTCTGAAAGAACAATGCTATTTTGTAAATATCAACAAGTCCCTTTAAAACACTGGCCCAAATCAACTCATGCTACGAACCAACAGCCTTATATAAGTTCTGCTTCTGTTCCACAGAAGTCAGTTGTTGTCCATAAACTATTAAAAGCACATAAAAAAGAGCCATATTGCAACTGAGTGAGAAATGCTTTCATCACAATGAAACCCAGCAAAGCAGTGCAAACACTGAACCACCTCCCTGCACTCGGTTTTGGTCTCTTCGGGGGATTTGTTGATAAAAAGAAAAGATAAAATGACGGCAACTTTATCCCTTAATCCCTGAGTGGAAGGAGGCGGGTGGTAGATGAAAACCTCCCCAGCAGACATCTCCCTCCTACCGACCAAATCTGTTGTCTTCACTTTAGTACGATACAGCTGTTGTGACTGTCACTTCAGTGATAGAGGATTTTGGAGGGAAGAGCAAAGGTCTTTCCTCTTATCCAGCAGCTTTTTGGCAGAGCTGAGCCATATATTGTATCTCTCAGACAGGAGTAGAGAAGCGGCACATTTCTGCTTTGTCTCAGAAATAAGAGGCAGCTAATGGGTAGTTAAACTGTACATATGGATCACTGATCCGTCACTGACTGCTCTGCGTGTGTGTGGTGTTCGTGTTTGTGTTCCCCACCTGCTGTAATGTGCTTCATTAATGTGTTCCCCCTCCTGCTGTTGCCTCTCAGTTCCAGCATGGCGTTATTGTAGCGGTGGACTCCCGGGCCACAGCGGGCTCCTACATCGCTTCGCAGACAGTGAAGAAGGTGATTGAGATCAACCCTTACCTGCTGGGTACCATGGCTGGAGGAGCCGCAGACTGTAGCTTCTGGGAGCGCCTGCTGGCCCGCCAGTGCCGCATCTACGAGCTTCGCAACAAGGAGCGCATCTCTGTGGCAGCAGCGTCCAAGCTGCTCGCTAACATGGTGTACCAGTACAAAGGCATGGGACTCAGCATGGGAACCATGGTGTGCGGCTGGGACAAGAGAGGCCCAGGTAAATACAAATACAACGGCTGCATATGTACAGGTGTATGGGCTTACTTCTGTGGCTTTAATATGCAATCTACAGAAGAAAATCCAACTTTTTTTTGCAAATTGCTTAGTTTTGCTTTTGAATCCAAAAGTTTTGTATACAATGAGGGAAGAGACGTTTTTAATCACACATTTATTTTTACCTGGAATTAATTAAAAAAAGCATAATAAAGACACAATAGGAACCCCATACCTATGGCCTATGTAAGGCTGTGATAGAAGGGCGTGCGATATGATATCAGATTTAAAACTTGACATGAAACTAAATTGGATTTTTGAATAGAGAAAAAAATACTTTGTGTTGCAATGAATGATTATTTTCATTATTGATCAATCAGCAGATTCGCGATTAATCGATTCGCCTATAAACGGTACAAAATGGTAATATATCCTGTAGCCCATATTTCTTGTTTTGTCTGACTAAATGTCCAGAACTAAAAGATATGAATTTTACAATGATATAAACAGACAAAATCATTTTGCCTAAAAAAGACTTTAATTAATGATCTCAATGATAAATCAGTTATCAAGAGAGTTCCAAATTAATTTTCTGTTGGCCGAAAGACGAACCTGTTAATCTTCTCAATTAATCTACTAATTCTGATTAGTCTGAATAAACTAAAAGTCTGTGATTACAGGAAATGACGGTGTGAATATTTAACTCTTTTCACTCTCTTAAATGTCTGCTGTTTGATTGCATCTTTAGAAATTCAGACTTTTCAGCCAGTTGTTGTCATGTTTTAAATGAGTTGAGTATCTTTGTCACTTTTACCAGATATGCATTTTACTCCAAGCATGCTAAAATGAGCACTGCAAATTTCTTTGCAAATGAAATGTAAATTCAGGTTTGAGTGACACACTCAAACTTACTGAAGCACACATTAACTGCCCACTCTTGGAATGTGATTTTCACTAATTAATTTTGACTTGCAGCTCATGCGGTGAGCCAAATAATCCACTCATTTAAATACACACAGTCAGTGGCTTTAGTGATGACAGACCGGCCATATGCTTTAGTCCCAAAGAAATTATTTGATGGCATATATTACTTCCAAAACTAAAGTTCAAGTTGGGTGGCCAGCTGTTCAGTATAAGCCTGGAATATAGGTACTTTTGCTACAGTGTAGGGATAGCAGTTTATTATTAGATTTGTATATATTTATTTTTGCAATATCTTTTTTTTTATTATTTAAAGTCATATAAAATGCAATACGATACAGTTGGATAGACACAGTATTTCTGCTCCAACTGAGCTACATCACTGTTACACTGTACTATCGTAATCAAACTGAATCAATTCCATAAACACTTGCATAGATATAAAAATAAATTCAATTTAATCAGTGTAATAAAAAATAAATAAGTAAATTCAAGTTAAAGGTATTAAAGTTAAAATAACATGAATGAAGAAAAATTATAAAAGTAAATCATAAAATTGGTAATAAGATAACAATGACATACAAAAAATATATATAGAGCGGTTACTAATAAATAAAATAGAAATTAAACTACAATTCAATATCAATGGCCTCTATTTATTCTATGTAGGAGTAAATACAGTTTCCATATAGCATAGAATAATGCATTTTCTCCAATGTCAAATGATGTAATGAAAGTCATCAGGCTACAAGAGATGGAAAAGCTATTATAATTTTGCCTGGTGACTAAGATGTATATCTTATCAAGCTACTCTAAATACTTCAATAGTAATAAAAGATAACTGAAGAGATTTGAAAAATGTATTTCTGGAATCTATTTGATTTTGGACCAAACCAAAGCCAGTATGAAAGGGTGCCTGTTGATCCTTTTGTATGGAACTGTTAAATGGTGTGTTCTTCCAGCTACATGTCTGTAGTTCCCAGAGTTAACCACTAGATGGTACCGCAGCCTCTCTTTTGCTCTGCTGCTGTGCCTTTGGGTGCCACGCAGTGTGAGGCCGTACATCACAGAAGGTGTGCTTAAAGAGGCCGCCACAGTGACACAGTAATGGGAAATCGATGAGGCTGGGACTGCGGGCCAGCGGGAACGCGGCGGGATGATGGACGTTGGGTCTCAGCCCCGGACAATTGGGTCGCATGCATAATGCCAAGTACACCTGCTGAGATCGATGCCGGCTTTGTCTGGAAAGCAGAGAGGGCAGCGTGAACAATGGCGGCCCGCCCGTATGCCAACAAAACGTAAATGACACGTGTTAAATCCTGGGCAATCAATTGTGGAAATAATGATCCCTGTATGAGTTCAATAGGTGTGGGAGCCTGGCCATGGCTCTACAATGCCAATGATTGAATGGAGAGGTAAATGTCATGTAAATTAAATCAATCGCGATTAGTTGGGAAGCTCATTAGCCGGCTACAATCATGTCAAGAGCACTTACTCCCCTGATGGAGTGTCTTAAGCTGCATGCAAAATAAATCGAATAAAAGCTATGTTGAGGAGCTTGTCAAATAGGACTCTATGTAATAACATCAAATGTTATGACACTTGTAATCAGTGTATAGTTAATTGATATCTCAGTAGAGGCTTTCGACAGAGAAAATCGACTATGCTCTGCATAGACGCCTCTGCTGCTCCCTACAAGGACATGAAGGGTTTGCAATGAGGTGATAATGTGATTAAATGGGATGAAGCCCTCCTGACAAAGGAGCAGTGTATGATATGAGACCTTGTCAGAGCAGACCCATGTGGCAGTCCGTTTAACAGCCACTCCCAAGAGAGTGATGTAATAGTTTTTTTTCCCCCCCTCTGTTCAACTGCTGCTCTCTTTTTAACTCCTGATCCAGTGGTGAATTGTAGTGGGAAGGACAGATGACGGACAGACACTGACCCACTTGATGCTGGCCACCCATCCATCGCACTGTGCTCCTCACCCACCTCTAAAGGCTGTCAGTCCAGCCAGCTGCACCGGCCGCTGTTTAAGAAAGCCTCCTTAAGCACCTGTCAGTGGATTGACAGAGTGGAAGGAGTCTCTCTTGGCCGCCGCTGCTGCACTGCTCCACCATCCAGGCGTCGCACCCCCCCACCCCCCACCCCGCTTCCGCTTTAAATGGGCCTCATGAATTTCTCCCCCCCTCCGTTTTTTCCCCTTTTCTGAGCACTTCTTGGCGCCTGCATGGCTTTCTGCGTCACTGTTTGAGGTGTGGAGAGCAGTAAGCGATATCGCATTGGGCTCTACAAAGACCCAGGTGTGTTTGGAAAGGAATGGATATGGGAAGTGTTTTTCGGTGCCGCTGTGCTTCTATACTTGGACCTCCGAAAGAGTCCTCATCCACCTCCGTCAACTGTGCTACTCAACACAAGAGGCCGCCTTTACAACTCTCTCTCCCTGCCTATTATGTTTTTAACGAGTCCCTTACAGTTTTCAAGAGGAACAGACAGGTCTCAGAATGGCAAATTACCCCCGTGCATAGACGGGCACTGGATGATTATCATGGCAAGCTAACGACAGGCTGAGGAAGCTGCAATTTGCCCGTTGAAAGCAATGGTAAGCCCTTTTTTCAGAAATGCAAGTGGCTCTCTATCCCTAATAGACTGTCACTAGTTTAGCTGAGGAACTCTGCAAGCGAGGATGTGCAATCCGAGGGCATTTTGAAGTGTTTTTTAATGTGGGAGATGAGCAATAGCGGTGGATATTGGGCAATTTTATATGCATGTGTCTCTGCGATTCTCTGCGAGTATCATTTTCACAGGTTTCGCTTTGTAAAGCGCTCTGAAAAACATGCCTTTTCGCAGGCTGTCTTTTTACCATCTGCAGGCTGGCTGTGGGCGAGCTCACAGGCTGGTGCTAGTCACCCGTTCCACGTCACTCTGGGATCGGGCCTAGCGAGTGTGTCATGGCGCGGAACAAAATGTCTCGCATGTGTCCACGAAGCGTGGTGTGGAGCAAACTGTCCCTCACAGGTCCATCAGAGCATTGTGGGTCTGCAGTGCACGTTGGATTACATGTTTGTCAGTTTGAGTGCGGGGTGAGCACGGTCCTCGTTGTGTCATTCAAGTGTGCATATGTGTGGAGGTGAAGGGAACGTCTCTTTAGATGCGTGTGTGGAAGGATATGAATGTGCTGTACTCGTCTCATGTCCACAGGATGTGAAAGCGCTGTTGTTTTATTTGTCCTCTCTCTTGAGGTGCGAGGTGCAGTTACCTGTGCAGCTCGGGTTGCGGGTCGATAGTTAATTTTTGGCGTGTTTGCTGGGATCAATAAGGCCCGGAGCAAGGCCCCTGGGCAGACAGCGATGTGGCCCGTGCCTCGTCAGCAGGTTCCGCGGCCGGCTTCGTTTTACTTGAAGAGGATGCAGCTGTTCATATCTGCCAGCCTTACTTCACTTTGAGAGGTTGCAGCTGTTCATTTTCTCTCTCTTGAGGACATGGCGTGTGTGCGCTTAAAACTTTGTGTGTGTTTGTTTTTGTGAGAGCGGTAGTATTAGATGTACACCATCTCAGTTTTCCTGACAAAGCTCAACACCTGAGTCAGGAGAACGGAGGGTGCTTTTGCGTCGAACACGACTCCCTTTACACTGCCTCCTTTTGCCTTCCCACCCTCCTGACCTGCCATTTGTCCTCTGTCCTCAGGGCTGTACTACGTCGACTCAGAGGGGAACCGCGTGTGCGGCGACCTGTTCGCTGTGGGCTCGGGCTCCATGTACGCCTACGGTGTGATGGACAGTGGCCTGCGGCAGGACCTGACCGTGGAGGAGGCCTGTGAGCTCGGCCGCCGCGCCATCTACCAGGCCACATACCGTGACGCCTACAGCGGAGGGCAGGTCAACCTGTACCACGTCCACAGCGAAGGCTGGACCAGGGTCTCCCAGGAAGACGTGCTCATGCTGCACCAGCAGTACAAAGATCAGGCATAGTCATGAAATTCACAAAGAGGGGAGAGAGAGCGGAGTGTTAGGAGTTTATTGTAGTTTCTAATGTTTAAAATGTTCTGACACATAAATAAAAAAGACATCTGCCCATTGATTTCCACTTGCATTACTCGTGTGACCTGTTTAGACTTGTTGCCAGCTTAGAGCTTCACATTGTACATTTTTTTAACAATGCCAGCGAGCACCACTCAACCCTCACAGCATGATTTGAGGGGCTGGAGAGATGGGGCCGATGACTCAAACATGCTTTAATACAGTGTGGGAGTAGTGTGGTGCTTGCCCTACATACATTTAATTTGGATCATACCCTGGAAAAAACATCTTTCTCAATAAAACCTGTGATATTCTTTTTCAAGAGCTTCGTTTTTCTTCTTTTACCTTCAGGTTTCAACATGGTTCCTCTGAATGTACACTTTGTGTAAATGCAGCGCCTTGTCGCCAAATCCTCCTTTGATCTAGTCATTTTGCCGCTGTTTGTGTTTACATTTCATTCATCTGTTCCCCCAGCTGTTGGGATTGGGAGGTACACCCAAAGCCTGTTTTGTCTCCCCTATATGTTGGGAGTTTATTAGCAGGGAGTAGCACTGTCTAAATAGCACTATTTAATTGCATACCACCAGCCTCAGTAATTGTGCCTCCTGAGTTGTAACAGTGTGTTTTCTTCCCCTCATTGATAATGTTCCCTTCCTCCGCTCACGTTGCACAAATACGTCTTTTAATTGGAAGGGGGAAATTTATTCTTTAATTCCTCCCCGACACACTTAGCTTCTAAATGCGCAATGTTGTGTGCCACCCTGCCATGGTGTTTTACAATGTAACGACCTGCGCTGGCAGTGTGTGCCCCTCCAGCGGTTTTATGGTTGGGAATAAACACTAATAAAGGGGACGGGGGAGACATCTGAAGCCAGTGCACTTTCAAATCGTGGTTAAAAACTAGTTTCACAGGTGACTAGTTAGCAGATGGAATAGAAATGGGATTTCGATAAATGGAAATGAGCGGGTCTCGTCTGTGATGCTGCTCTTAGTAAATGAAGTGATGGGAATAGCGCTATCAATAGAAGCAGAAACTGAGAGCCACTATGCATGTGCCCATGGAGATATGCTAAAATTGAGCAAATGTGGATAAAAGCATTAACGCTTTATAGGAGACATAGTCCCTTAACCGTCCTCTTGGGTTAAGGGGGTTAAAGGAGTGATTTTTCACAAACGAGCTGAATCACTTTAAATTATACCCTCAGAGTTGTGGATAAAGGCCGCAGCACCATTATATTTCCAACATATTGTATTGTCAATTTAAGTATAGGAAACCTTGCCTTAATAAAGAGAAGGCGGCTTTTAGAGGCTGCAATTTTACTCCATAATTGCTCAAAGAGATTCTATATGAGCAGAAGAAAGTGGAACGTGTGTACGGGGACCAATCGGCACATTACTCATGAACGTCCCAACTAAACAGCCAATGTATAAGCTTATGATAATTGATCATTAGAGCAGAGGCTCCGTCACTGTTGTGCTCGACTCTAGATCTTGAAACAAGGAAAGGTAGTGACTTTTAGAGGGGGAACATAAAGCACTTTTTTCTTATTTACGCTGCTGTGTTGAAAGCTTTCAGGTTAAAGGCATCAGTCAGAGTGCTTCAAATAAAATACTTGTCGGATTGCCAAACTGTGTCTGAAATCCCCTTCAAACACCTTTCTGAATTTGTAACTGGGGGAATAAATCACTTTGTAATGTGGAGGTGTACAGTTTTGAACGTCTCAAGTTTTCTCTTTTTTTAATTTTTAGCTTTAGTAGCTGCCCTTGGTGAGCAGCGTTGTATGGTCAACCAGTTCATCTTCACCTGACTGACTGAAATATCTCAACAGCTGTTTCCAGGGATTTCCATGTAATTGACCAAGACTTACTTCTTTGTGCTCCAATAACAGTTGATCAGGCTTAGTACTGGCAGTACTTTGGTAGCCTTTCCTTACCAGTGATGCTCTGGTATCCTATGTGCTAAGCTCATCTATGTTAAAAAACAACCCATTATTTTGACCTGTAAAAACGATATCTGACACCTTGGCAGAGTCACAATCTTCACAGACACATTACATTGTATATAATAGGGCTGGGCGATATGGCCAAAATCTTTCATCCTAAATTTTGTAATTTCATATCTCCATAAGAGTATATTGCAGTCATGCATGCTTTCTGGTAATTGATTTAATAAAGAACCACATGGTCAACTCTATTTTTGTACTCCTGTACTTTTAGTATGACTGCTTCTCTGTGGTTTTGCTCCCACATGCAAGGATCAGAACATAAAGCGTATTCCAAATGACGTAAATATTGCCATAATGAGTACAGCCACTGGTTTTTCAGCATTGTGCTATATGAATGATATTTGGCATTAATTGGCATTTTTATATGTATTGTCATATTGCCCAGTCCTAGTAAAGAGCGGAAACAAAAAAGTATTTTTGAAGGCCAACCTGAAAGTTAGTAACGCCATGGGGTCTATTGAGAATTCGCGAATGGGATTGGAGAAAATAAGCTGCAGCAAACACATTCAGATGCTTAACTGTTCAGCAGGATAATAGCAAACTACACCATGGTCGCATGACTTGAACATCACTACCGTTATGCTTCAGAGGGTCTCCAACAAGCTAACCAGTGGTTTTGACAAGCTAGCAAAACTGTAACCTCACAGCACAGAAAAACACGACTAGAGGCTGTCAACCTGTGGCATTTAGCCACTTAATAGCAACCGCCTTTTTAAGGAAATGTAAAAACTTAAAAATCCACAAGTGGGTGTATTTACCAACATATTTTACAACAAACAAACTCAAACATCTCTTCAGCTTATTTCAGGCATCTAACCTTATTTCAGGCATCTAACCACCAACCCATTCAAAATCCTCATTGAATTTGAGAGGATTGACTCCAAGGTTGCTGTTTAAGAACTCATTCCATAAGCAAAAAGTCTATCTAACTAGCTAGCTCACTTATCACTACATCAAGAGGACTTGGCCTAATGTCAGATCGCTATTTTCACAATTTAGAAAAATGTTCTGAATATATGGCCATATACTCAGTAAAAGCAACTAAAAATAAACAAATGAGCCAGTGAAGGTGGAAATTTCAGAGAAATATTTAGTTTTGTTCAGGGATCGAGTGTTGAGGGAGATCAGAGGGGAAATCTGCTGGTTGGGTTTTAAAACAAGTGGGTATTCCACTTGGATATTTGAGCGCTCAGTCAGTGCTTGATGTTCGTCTCCTCCTGGCTCGAACTGGAGATGCTGTTGATCGCAGGTTCACTCCTCCTTATTTCTGAGGTAATGTTAATTAAGAAATTAATAGGTTGGTTCCTGATTTTTTTAAGATGACATGAATAAGCCAGAGAAGATCAAGGCTAAAATTCCATTGTTTGTATTGTATTGTTGTTCCAATTTTTATTTATGTTGCCCTTCAGCAATTTTTGGTGTTATTTATTTCGATGTACATGAAGTTTAGCATCCCAAGCTTGCAAATCTTGGAAGACTTTACTTTTTTATCTTGTGGAATACGTATACACATGCCTCTAGACATTCTCAGAAGAGTACTGAACTCTTCAGTAGCTCCTATTTTGACAGTAGGTTGACGTTTACAGGTTTACATACCTGTAGTTACTGTTGTGGATGTTCTTGTTGGCTCTGTTGGCCCTTTTGGCCCGTCTGCTCATGTATAGAGGAAACACTTCTCACCTGTGGTGTTTGGACTCACCCATCCTGTCTGTGAGCGGTGACCTTGGCATTGGACCAGCAGACAGTAGGCAGTGTGCTGTCAGTGTCTGCGGTCGTCTATGTCTGGCACAGAGATTGCAGGTTGTCAACAGGTATAGCTGCTGGTAAGTACCAGCTTTCAGAATATTTCACAAAGCTTTACACTCAGGGCGAGATGGTGACACTCTGGGGAGGCATGACGAAATGAAGAAAATAGCTTTCTTTTTTTCGCCTAAATTAGACGGAATGCTATGAAAAAGACCAGCTGGCGATATTGAAAGACGCCAGCACGATGATTTTCACACTGTCAGAAAATAACCCCTGTGCCCACATTATGCCATCTGTCACGTGGTCATATGTGTTTTCAGTCCCAGACGCCAGATCATATCAGTCCTAAGGGTGCCCTGACAACCTTTTTGGGATTCACACACACCTCACATGTGAGCTGTTATTTCCCATCATTTGATGCTAGGACTTTGTAATTGGATCTTCAAAAGGGAAAAACACCCACTGCAAGGGTGCACGCTTTTGGTGATTGAGTATCTATCAGCCATTGTTTATTCCTGTTGATGCTTTACCCCGATGGAAAAATAAATGAGAAGTCTATTTGGTTTGGATAATGACTCCCGGCTGGCTGCCTCTTGTCCACCCCAAAGGCTCTCTGGGTGTCATATAATCAGTACACCCAAGTCCTTAAATGCGTGCCAGTTTCTGACAAACAACAAAGCTGGCGTGAAGATAATTGCGTTTGTGGTCCCTGCGCATCCCCTTCTTTGCTGGCGCAAGAGGCAGCCGCTGCCTCGCCTCGTCTGAGAGGTGCTGTTTTTCATCCCTCGCGATGACAGCAACACTCTTGTCATTCCCGCCGCGTGCTTGCCACTGCCGCCTCGCTCTACTCGAGACTGTTCTTTTCTTTTTCTCCACACCCCCTCTCTTCCCCAGCAATGTTTTTGGCAATTGCTTTTTTTTTACTCGATTAATTCAGTGACACGAATGAATACAGCCCGGCAAAGTAAACAGTGCAGCCCTTTGAGTTTTGTCCAATCCTAGTCAGTCCTCGTCCGATCCCAGCAGGCACCTAGGAGTTCCTGCCAACGCCACTATTGCTGCTCTTGATGATGATGATCATGAGGGTGATGGTGAGGATGAGGATGATGATAGCCCCTACTATTAGTGTAGACTGTGCCTCAAGAGGCCCGAAGCAGTGGGCTGTTTATCCCTTGTCATGACACCTGACTGTATAAATGGGGCCTGTCTGTTTGTTTTATCGTCAACAGCGCCAGGCCTTGCCTCCCAGGCAAACACAGACAGGGTCAGGGAGACTACAGCTAAAGACGTGGCAGTAAGAGCGATGGTGGCTGCCACGGTCACTCCACTTACTCCCATGTGGCTCCTGGCTTTTTTTCTTATATTGTCCTTTAATACGTGGTGACTAAGTCCCTCAGGGTGGAGAAAAGTGAATGTGGATTCTGTTGTTTCACGTATCAATTGGCTCTTTCCCTGACTTCTTGCCATTTTAGTGGCAGTTCAGTTCTGGTTATGTGAGCACTTACATTTGTTTAGGTGACGCACCATTATGGGGTTATGTTCTTTTTTCTATTGACTGACCTTGCACAGCAGTGGATACTTTGCTTCTATAATCCTATCTGTTGAAATTTTAAATTGTGGGTTGAGAAGGTTGTCATTTTTTATAAATCATTGAAAAGTATGAAGAGTATCTACTCCATCAAATGCAGCTTTGGATTCCACATTATTTTCCCTCTGGATGTCTCTGCTCTGCAATTCTGATGGAGGAGTACAAAACTACAGTGTATTTTTTATTGGTTTGAAGTGTCACTCAGAGCTGCAGGCTTTTTGACAGAGTAGCCAGCCCCAGCGGAAGACCCATCTCAAGAGGAACGACTCTGCCAGGCTTAAAGCCCCTCCTTCTCTTCTTTTTCCTCCTCTCTTTCACCTCTCCATCCATCCATCCATCCATCCCCTTCTTTCTGTTCCACATTTTGACTTAATCCCCCCTGCGGTGCTTTCGGCCGGTTGCCCGCTTCCCTCCGGCCTGATCCCACTCTGATCAATGCCACATCCCCCCCCGACAATACCAACGGGGGAAATGGAGGCATTAATTACCCACCCCAGAGCTCGTTACCCAGACTCAGCCCTTTCAGCTTCCTGGCTCTTCACTGACTCTGCAATTGTAATTCAGCTGGGGGCCCAAGACGTGAGGGTAATAACAGAGGGTACCCGTCCAAACGGACGATCGCCCACTGATAGATGATCCGCTGGGCCGGACGTGACGGAACTGACGTGAGGGGGCCGGGAGTGACTCCGAAGTGATTGACACGCAGCCCTGGCACTGGGATTATGTGTGAGAGAAATAATTTATGACTTTCTCTTCCGGAGCCGAGACGAACGCCAGAAATGAGTAATGACCTCTTGGAAGTTCAGCTTCTCTGATCGCAAACAATAGCCCAGGTTGTCACTGCTGTGGAAATGACAGAGTTGATGGCGTTATGAGAATGAGAAGCTAATGGACTAAATCATGGAAATGGCAGTTTAATTAAATATCAGGACCCCGCTATGAACAACATTTTAAAATTAGAGACGTCCTCGCTGCTCGATATTGTTCCTAGTTGCGGTTAAAAAAAAATTAAGGTAAAATTGTTCTTTCATTCGTTAACTGCCTCTCTTTTGGTATGCCCTTCTATCTTGTCATCCTTTCTTCAACCTACCCTATTGTGCTATGTTTCTTTTCCTGACAGTTTGAGTGCCAAAGTCTTAAGTGCCCAGCAGTTGGCCTCCTTTGTGTAATTCAGCCTCTGATGTTTTCATGTGAGCACTTGCTGTGGAAAAATAAACGTTTATTTTCCAGGCTGAGCCTCTCCTGAAGCATGTCCCACCATTCCCTATTTTTGCCTTAACCCTCCGTCTGTTCACCCTCTATCCCTCTATCAGTAACTTTTCCTTATCCTCCCGTGCTATATTCTACACCTATATCCCATTTTCTCTCCACCCCACCGCTTTCCACAATCCACCCTCTCCTCCTTCTCCCTCTACTTTCCCCCATTACCCCTGCCATTCCACCATCTCTCCCTCTTCTCCCTCCTTGCCTTTCTTTGCTCAGGACCGATCTGCTCTCATTACATTGATGGGCCTGATGATTCAGTTGAATGGTGCACTCTCTCCCCGGTGCCTCTCCAAGGCCTTTTCTCTGCAGCCTGCTCATGCAGCAGCACTCAGCAGTGACAGCAGCCTTGGCTTCTTCTCTGCAAGCACAATGACAGAGTGGCACCTGCTACTCAGCCCTGTGACCCCTTGATATGATCAAATAGGTCACGGAGAGATGTGTGCTTTATTTAACAAGTACTCTCCAGGTGTAAGCTGTAGGACGATCGATCAAACACAGAGATGCAGTGATTAATAGAAGTTTGTATGTGTGCAGGCAGGCATGTATGTCTAGCTGTGGGAGTATGTAATGAGGTGTTCATGTCTCTAAAACAGAATCAGTCTATTTCAGATCTCCGGACTTCCCCTTTGATTTTGGCTTTAGCCAGCGAGTGCCAATTCTGCACGCTACCTGAACCCCAACCACCTTCTATTATTCATTCCTAAAGGCGCATGTTTCACACATTCAGATTTACCTGCAGTGCAGCTGACTGTGGTTTGCCTCCACTCCGAGCGACTCTCACTACTTCCACTGCATTTCTTGCTGAAATGCAAATGTGCAGGCTCAATCTAACGCTGTGTCCCATTTCTTCTCTCTGCCCTCACCCTCGATTCTTTCCCATCTGGATGTACACTCGTGTGAAATGTAATGTTATTCCAATACAGATAATGCTGTGAAGTGACTGTTTATCTCTCCTTCTGTTATTTGAAGCAGCACTGATATCAGCATAGTTTCAGCCCTTAAAAATCTATATTTCGATTCCAAGTTGTGGCCTTCTTTTGCTGCATCTCATCTCTTCTTTCTCTCCATTTCTGTCTGTTTTTGCCTGTACCATCTAGTAAAGGCAAATAATCCGCTTCTCCCTTTTGGTTCTCCTTAAGTCATTTCAAGAGTTTTCCACTCATGAAGCTTTGCACTCAAATCACATAATCTGACTCACGATGGACAGTTAAAAGGATCCAAACTGATGCAGCAGAACCAGAGATATCTCTCTGACTCCATACATCCTTCTTCCTTGTAAAGACATTGCGCCTCCGTTACCCACAATGCATCTTAATTGCAGACAGTTTCGTCAGAGAGGTAGCCTCAGGTGACTAGCAAGCAGAGATAAAGAGATAGCTTCTTTATAATACCACAAAGTATTAAAGCCTGACTCAAGTGACATCACTTGAGTCTATTTATTAGATTTGGGTTATCTCTATCTGGAGCTGCGAATGACTTTATTCAACTTTTTCACATATGTTGCACTCCATAAGTAAACAGCCTTTAATCTGTAAACTCGGTGGATTTCTTCTCTAAAGGTATACTATGCAGGATTTTCCTAAAAACACTGATTAGACACATAAAACTCTGTCTTGGTGGAGTAGTGGTTAGCACTCTTGCCTCACAGCAAGAGGGTTGCTGGTTCGATCCCGGCCTCCCACAGTCCAAAAACATGCAGCTTAGGAAAGCATCATGGTTTGTGTTTAAATAAGTATGTTTGCCATAACTCAAGTTTTACTTTCAGTTTCACATGGAACAAAACAGTGGCCTTCTGGGTAAAAGTTCTGTTTGTCTGACCTATCCACTGACCCTGACCTCCTGATGTGGACTTCGGCTCTCTTTATTTTAATTGTATAAAATGTGCATGCTGTTTTTGCTGCATCACCCAATTTCTTCTTTTGCTCCCATAATAATTACTAAAGCCGCTGGAGGTCACTGCTTATCAATAATTGTATATAAACCATGTGAATAGTGGATCACTTGTAGGTGTAGTCGACCCATTCGAATCCATATCTATGAGGCTGATAATGCCCATTCAATCAAGTAATAACATTAAAGCTGCTGTTCACTTTGGTTCAGCCAGGGAGGCGGGGCTACATTAGAATGTCTTGTTTACAAACCGTAAGTGACAAGTCCTGCATAATATCCCTTTAATCCCTATTCAGCTCACTGGGGTACCTTCAGAGCCAAGAGACAAACTTTTTGTCGTATCTCACAAACGCTTGATTCTATCATTCCAATTTTTAATGAGCTTGTCATCAGTTTTCTGCTAATGACTTCATATCATTGTTTTCGGCTTCTTTTTTAATTAGTGCTTTTTTAAACATCAAAAATATTAAGTATCACACAC
>CAFUXE010000314.1:592527-605096 GCA_903364295.1 Serranus cabrilla
TTAATGAAGGGTTAAAGAAGCAGATGACAGGAAAGGGCAGGAGGTCTGACCGGCATGTGAAGCTGCATAACCCAACTGCTCCTCTCCTTCTCCCTTCTCCTCTGCCGTCTGCTGCCAAGACTCCAGGCACAAGCCGAGGCAACGGCGAGGAGTTGGTGGCGGGGGTACACTGTCGAGCATTGTTATGCTTGTTAACATGTGGAATGCATTTTGCTCACTTGTCTCCGCCTGTGGTGCTTTCTCTAATTTGTTTATATCGGGTGGATGTTATGTGAGCGTGTGCATGCGCGGGGTAGCATCTGTGCATGCTGCGTGCGTACAAGTGGACGGCATCAAGGCCGCCGTTCCCTATTTTCCGTGTGGTTTCATCTTGTGCGTCGGGGGACCCGGGTTTCTGATGGTCTTCCACTTGAATACAGTTGGCCTGGTGCCCGTAGCCACCCCTGTGACCTCCTTGTTTCTCTCCCTCCTCCATCCTCTGCATTGTCTCACCACACCTGAGGTCTCCAGGCACAGACTGCTTCTTGCCAGGTGTGTCCCTAATACCAACTAAAACACACACACACACTAAGCCTGAGCGTGTGCACCATCTATATGAGTGCAAAGAAATAAAAGCCGTGAATGATTCTTATCCTTTGCATGTATTTCACATTGTTTTCTGTCCCTTATTGAATATTTGAACAAGCAGAACGTCTGAAGAAATGTCCTGTCACGGCGCTCTCTATTCTCCCTTTTTTCCTCAGAAGACTGTGATCACATTTTTGACATAAGCCTTCCATCTCTAAACCAAATATCACTGTCTCTGCATCTGAAGCACACAGACTTTGTGCAGCTGAAGGTTATGTAGGTATATGAGATTTTTTGAAAATGTCAAAATTCTGTTTGTTTTTCATTTTTTTTACGCTGTTTCCGTGCTTCTGCTTAGATATTCATATCAGGGTATGGCAGCAGGGGCTTGCATAGCAAAATATCAGTCTGGCTGTCCGTCTGTCTGTCGGTCCGTCTGTCATTTTGCCCATCTGTGCATCTGTGTGATTGTCCAGCATGCCTGTCAGACTGTCTGCTTTACCATTTCCCCCCTCTCGCTTATTCTCCTCGTTGCCACATGTGTCTGAAGCAATCACTCCACTCCTCAGGCTTATGTGCTGTTTATCTCCCTCTACGCCTGAAATTGTCTCATGGCTTGTGCGTGTGCGCTTACATGTGTTTGTGCCTGACCATTCACATGTGGGCTTAGGATGTATGTGTGTCTGCATGTCTGTGCGTCAGTCTCAGTGTTTGTGTAAGACTGCGGCGTGCCCACCTGTCAGTCAAATGTCTCTCAGCAGGGTATTAGCTATCTGTAAAAGCAAGGTCAAGGTGACTCGAGACACACAGAGGCAGGTAGCACCACAGAGCCTTTAAGGCAGCAGTACACTGCTCTTTGCCTCTTTCTCTGAATGAGGGAGCTGAGCAGGAAATGTTCTGTTTCTCACAACTTGGATCTTATTTGTGTAGTTTTGTCAGTCTAATTGGTAATAATAAAACATTTAGAGTAAGAGAAAGCCAAGCCGGACAGTAAAATTATAGCTAAATGTTCAGTTGTAAACATACATCACAGTTTTACAGACTGACTTCAGGGTTCAACCTTGATCTGCTTACTTACTATATCTGTGTGCACACAGTTTTCCTGTGCATTGATGGATATGGGTACACCCCACCCATGAATAATGTGACTAAACTTGTCAACAACCCGTCGGATCATCTTTGCTGAACCCTTTAAAACACAGAATTCACACAATAACATAAACAAACCAATTGAGGCAGTGGTAGCAACTCCTATGTCAGTGGAGTCTGTTAGCTTTGATGAGAGCGTAGATAACAGCTCATTTCCCCCTGTGTAAACTTAAACAGGGCTGTCTGACAGCAAGGAAAAGTGGTGAAAATATTCTAAAACTAACATGTACTGAAAGCTGCTGTGTACTTAAAGCTGCACATGGGACAGATCATCTGAATGACAACAACCAATCGGAGCTGAGTAGTCTCAAATGCAGCAGTCAATCAAGTTTCAGCATTGCTTATATCTTGCCTAAAATGTTTTCAGAATCATCTATTAGTGTACTGTTTATTTGTAAAATGAGTGACGTTTCACCCCCGTTTCTATAGCTTTAAGTATCTAATTGAACCAAACTTATCACAACAGACAACACTTGAAAAAACATCAGCATGATGAGAAGTACCTATAATGGCAGAAAACGTCTTTGTAAAAATCAGTTTGACATCTACTTTTGATGTTTTATTTTGACTCGTGTCCCATCCATTAACATGAAGGGGGCGGGGTTTATGATCTATCCTACAGCCAGCCACCAGGGGGCGATCAAGATGTTTTGGATTCACTTTTAGGGAGCTGTTCATCTTAAAATACAGTCTATGGTCCAAAAGTAGCAAAATCTATAGACCAGCAACTGTAAAGCTCACTGATTATTGCTTCAAGTCTAGTTTGTGGGTCAGAGCAGTAATTTTCGTCTTCCCCATTGTATTTTGTTTGTACTCTCAAGATTTTGATATGAATTGTAGGTGGGTTTTGTCTTTGGACACAGTCAGGCAATCTGTTTTCCTGTCTTCAGTTTGAATGCTAAGCTAAGCTGCCAGCTGCTGGTGGCAGCTTCATGTTTATTGTACAGACTCAAGAGTGGTATCAATCTTCTCATCTAATTCCCAACAAGACAATGAATTTTTATATCCCAAAATGATGTCAAACCAAGATGGGTGACACAAATATCACATGTACCCTTTACTCTCAAGCAAAAAACATTACAGTGTGTAATCAGACAAACACCCCCCAAATGCAGAAATACTCTAACAGATGGTGGGTGTGCTGCATATACACACAGACAAAATTGGCTACCTAAGCAGATGTGTACACAAACGCACACACACAAGGAGACACAAGTTTCAAGAAGAGCCGTCGTCAGAAATGGCTTCAAAACATGGGCAACCAAACAGATGCGCGCAAACACGCAATCAGTGCAAGAGGGAAGCGAGTCACCCCAGTGAGCGCTCGGCGTCTGAGGGAACTGAGGGTCCTGTGTGTACAAAACTTGGATCTCAACCACATGAAGCACAGAGCAGTGAGGGAGAGAGAGAGACGGAGGTGGAGAGTGAGGGAAAGAGGGGGAGCAGATGGGTCAGCCATCTGGTGGATGGAGGAAAAGCGAGGGAGATGAAAAGAAGAGGGAGGGTGCGCTGGAGAGAGAGAGAGAGAGAGTTGGAGGGATGTGTGAGGAGGGGAGGGAGGAGGGGGGAGTTTCATGGGAATTATCCATGTGTGTGTGAATGGAGTAGGAGTGAGTGTGTTTGCGTGGGACTGTTTATGTGTGCAGCAGAGTTGGTCAGCTGAGACTCAGGTGCCAGCAGACAGTGCAGTTGAGTTACTCTGGCACACTGTTGAATACACTTATGTCATACACACACACACACACACACACACATATGGATGATAATTAGGACCCTACAGACACAGACAAGATTTTGCTTTCAAATATGAATGTGCACAACATATATCTTACTTGGAAAAAATGTAATCATTGACTCATTATATCTCATTGAAAAAGTAATTACATTACTCTACCGATCACTTCCAGAAACTTCAAACCATTGATCCTGCTATGCAACTGTTGGCTGTGTAGTTAAAGCTCATTATAGCTTGCTCCTCTGTGCCATAGAGCTCAGTTGTTGACCAAAAACGATTAAAAATACATCAGTGAGCCACACTGTTGCACTGGATGACATGCTCTTCACTACTATGAGCACACAGTTTATTTTGAGTCAATCCCACATACACCGTCCTGCTGCCAGGACTACTCACTAGAGCACCAAATGTGTATTAATACATGGCTGAAAATAGTTCTCAACAAATGCACTTGCAGTATTTACTCCTGTGAGACGTGTTGCTCACAAACACTATAGTAAAAGTTAACTCTTGGAGAGCCAATGAGAGGTCAGGCTCAGGAATGTGTCTCTAATATATTCTCCTGTGTATTCACCAAGTGGCAACTTCTGGACTTGAACAGTGCAGCCAATGCAGAAGTTCCTTAAACGTGTATTCTTTCTAACGGCCAGCAGAGGGCGACACCACTGATTGCAAAAATAAGTCAGTTTGTCAGCAGGAAAATGACCCTACTTCTTACTTGATTAATTACGTCAGTAAATATTCTCATAATGAGTTTATGCCTTAAACATTAGTTTCAAGTCTTTTAATAGGGTGACGGCCACAAACAAAGATGCCAATGGCTAAAATGCCAAACTTGAAGCTTCAGAGTCCACAAAGCAATGGGTGACGTAACAGTGATTATGCCCGCTATTATTATACAGTCTATGATATACACACACACTGGGCTCACCCATAAACTTGTATCATGATGTGACAGCCATTATCATGGGCAAATGTTAGCTTGTTTTGTATTCGTAGAACCTTTTTAGCTTTTTAACATTAGCCAGCTAAGCTAACGTAGCCTCTCCAGCCTGGCTAACTTTACTGTCCAAAGCAAATAACAACAGTTAGAATCTCAATTTGCAATAGAAACTCAGATTTCAGCACTATAACATACAGCAGAGTGAAACACCGAGTCGTATTAATAAGTAGGCAGGTTTTTATTACGTACCACTTCAACTTCCTGGGGATATGGACTGGAGGATATTTTGCTGGCTGTTTCATTGAGTTGCTGTGTATATATGTCTAGGGCTTTTATTGTGAAATGTAAGAATGTAAGATGTATAGTGTGATAATGTTGAGGGCAATAAAGAGTTTGCTCTTGGTTCAGGCGATTTTATTACCTTCATAATAACAGACGTGATTCATGCACTATCCTCTTGCTGTTTTGTGCCGTATATCGAGCTTTCATTTTCCCTGGAGATTAAGACCTCGTGTCAAACAGAATTGCATTGATGCTGATGGTGTTACTATTGGTGTTATTATTGTATAGCCATTACATTGTGCGATCAAGCTTTACTTCTAAATGATCAGTTAAAGCAACAAAAAAACTTGTCTATTGACATTTTAATTCACATAATTACCAGTTAGGGTTTTTGTCATGGCTTTATTTAAATGTTCCTATTTTATTTAATATGTGTGCACACACCAGTAATGGCTCTCCATAACTCAGAATGTATCTGAATTATCACACAACCATGTCTCTAAACTGATCTTTTTAATTTACATATATACATACATCCGTACTTAAAGTCTGAAAGAAAATAAAAACATAAATGTTAAGAGTGTGTTAGCACGGAGGGTTTGAAGTCTTGCTGGGGTGTAATAGCACTCAGGTAGGTTTTCTTACAGCCACACTCATATTTGGATCCCTTCCCTGGTAGATGTATTTTTCATGGGAATTACAGCTTAAATTTACATTTTGACTTATGTAATATGAAATGAAACTGACCAACAGAAGTGAGAATAATTGCTGCCCCATCTGGCCATCGAGTCCGCCCCATCCACAGAGCTATGGCAACCTGCAGATTGAAGACATGTGAGCGGCGGCCCAGACCTTCTGCTCAGGAACTTACACATATTGGAAATTTTGGCACAGCCTCCACATCTCTGCTCCACTTTGACTGAAATGAATGCTGTACCAAATACATTCAAAATTAATTTTATAGCCTTAATGATAGTTTTTCACTTTATTCTTACTAATGTGATGAGTAAAAATGTGACAGTCTATACCATCAGCGTGATGGTTGGATGCATTAATAACACTTAGGGTCTATAATGCCACAGCTGCGCGTAAAGATGGCACTGCTTGTATTTTTTAAACACCTTGCCAGTGCAACATAAACATATGGTAAAGTGATCATTTCTCTTTCTCATTCTTTTCATTGGCAGGACTGAAGACTTGTAGAGCTCAGTAGTTACAGACTGATCACCACATCAGGCACAGCAGATCTGTAGCATAAGCCATGTGTCAAATGGCACATAGAGATGGCTTTATCGGAGTACACATTTAAATATTGAGATATAGTTTCACAACTTTCAACACACATTTACAAAAATATTGATAGAATAATACCCCCAAACAAATCACGACCCAAAAACAAATGTATACAAGCCTTTATATCTATTGGGTGATTGTCTACTGCTTTTGATAGGAAAGTATAATCACTTTTATGTGGGCCTGGAGTAACAAGTTAGTTCAAAAAACAAAAAGTTTTGTATTGGTATTAGATTTTAGGCTTAAACAAAAGCCGCAGCTAAACAGTTCCTGTTAAACAGGTGGAGGAAACCAAACTCTTTGACATAATATCCACATGCCTCAAGGAACCACTTATTGTTGGATACTGAATATCTGCAGGAATATCCTACACAATGACTTTTGGGTACATTTTATGAACCTAAAATGAAGGTTATTTTGTTGTCTACTGGTGATTCCTGCAGTCCAATGTGCAGCTGACACCAACACCTTTTGCCAGGAAACTACAGTGCACAAAGATGCTGAGAGCCATTGAAAAGCACAGGTGGATAGGCAGCTTAATGGAAAACAAAGGTTTGCATCACAGTATGATAAAAACACAAGATTCACTTTCATTAGTTTATGTGTGTGTCACCGAGCTGAACAAAACAGGTAAAAAGAGAAATGTGTCATCCAGTCTAAAAAGAAAGCTGTAAAGCCCAACTGGAATATATTGTCGGCCTAGCCATTTCAAAGTAAAAGTTTCGAACATCTCTGAATTAATTCAGTAAATGTGCTTTAACATAATTGTTTCAGTCATTGATACAGATATTTTATTAAGAAGTAAAGGTCGTATGCTTTATATGCAGTTCCATTTCGTCATATTTCATTATATATATTTTTTTTTATAGTCTAGTTACCCCTTAATTTTGAAAACCGGATATAGTCGTACGTATATTCTTCCGCTAACTTTACCAAGTAACGCGATAACCGTGGAAATACATTTTTGGAACCATGAACTTTTAGGCCTTCCGTAGTTATTAGATAAGCATAATGGAGGATACGCATGAAACAGTTTCCCCGCGTGAAGCGCTGTTTTCATCTTTATTAGCTGCACTGCACGTGTCACGGTAAGCTAGCGTTTCACTACTGTTTTGCTAGTTTTATTGCTCGTAAGAAACCGTGTAAAGGTAATTCAGCATCTTGCTATGGTTTATGCTAAATGTTAAAGGCTAACATATTTGAAGCTTCAATTGTAACTTTTGAAGTAATATTTACCATGTTACTAAATTGGTATTTTTTCCAAAATAGTTCTTAATCAATTACCCCTGTAGCTAAATATCATGATACCAAGTGGAATTTTAGAATTAGTGAATTACAAAGGTTTTCATTAATGATTAGGTTTTTTGTTACTACTTTGTCAAATCATAATGTTTACTCCATTGGTGAAACAGGCTTTGTATTTTTACAACAAAAAAACAACCGCAGATTTTCTTTCATTGAGAATAAAAGGGTTGTTGGCTTATTGTAAATGTGTGTGTGTATTATTGTTTACTCAAATATTGGCCAACCTGAAACAGTTTATTTCCATTTTGTCTGATTTGTATGCAGCTATTACCTAAGCATTTTTTGTCAGCCAAAATAATTCTAATATCACACTGTGAATTTGGAAGCTGAACACGATTGTTTTTTATGTTTTCAATTATTTATATTCAGTCAGGGCTTACTTTGATGTTATGCTCTCGTATGATGTTGTACAACACAAGAAAACATGAGATGAGATATAAAGACAAGCAAAACAGACACTGTAAGCCTTTTTGTTAATGCAGGTCAGGTCTTTATTGAGTGAGCAGATCCTGAGAAAAGATCGACGAGATGGCGAGCTGTTCAGCTGGATTTCCAGGAACCTGGATATCGTGTGGTAGGATCATGCCTTTTTATTCACATTATCGATTGATATTAGTTTAAACACACATTTTACTTCAAGTGTGCACTTCAGACTGATCAGACTTCCATCTGATTTGAAGTCAAATCTTTGGCCAATTATTATCAGACACTGACTCAAAGTTACTTGAACATGTATTAGGATATTTTCAGTTTAAAACTGTATATTGCAGTGTCTTAGTGTTAAGAGGCAAACTAACTATGCACAATGTGGCCAAGAAAGTATTTGTGTACACACTGCTGAGAGAATTTGGCCATATTTGGCCTAGACCACATCAAAATGCAGCCTGGGTGATCAGATCTCAAATGTGTCCTCTGTGTGTCTTGAATGCGTTGACACCTGTACTTAGAGCTGTCTGCTTGTGATGGATAACCTTGGACGCATGTTAATACCAGGTCTGAATGGGGTCCAACACTGCAGACTGAATGGTCAAAGCCGACTGCACAAACAGTCGTTGCATTAGTTGTGACGGTTGAAGTTATGGGGAGAGGTCTGGCAGTTATTAAATTTTAAATTTTAACCACAATAATAATTCTCTCACATTGTTCAAACTTGAGTTCTTACTAATTCGGATTAGTATTATTATGAGTAGTGTGTCAAATAAAGTCTTGGAGCTAACATCATCATAATGCACATAACCTTCGACTGGTCTTTGGTGAAGGACGGGGCGGTTATTTTTCTGCTCTGTTTTATGAGTAATGTCTAAAATCCTGAACATCCTGTACCATTAAATAGGTTATATGCTATAAGTAGGGGGAGCTGAGGGTGCTGTAGCACAAAGCTGTTGTTGCACGACACAAGCCACTGGAATCATTACGTTTCACGGCTCAGAGGCGTCTTGGTTACAATTTATTTTGGGCCTATGTGTGGCGTTGCTGTTAATGTCAGGTGCTTTGTGTGATCATTGTTTTAAACTTTGAGTGGTGGTGCTGGATGATCTGTTCTGCAGCTCGCTCTCCGTCTCTCAATTTAGTTACAGGGTGTATGAATTGATTATGCAATTTAGTTAATCGCGTTGTTTCTGTCACAGATCTGGTAGTGCCACACGCTTTAAATGAGAGCAAGAGGTCGTCTTTGTGGTTGGGGTTGCGTCTGGATTTGGAGTTTAGTTATTGTATTTGGTTGCTCTGGTTCTGCTTCTCATCCTTACTGCTGTTCTGTGTGCTGTTTTGACATACAGCATGTTGGTGTTCAAGTTGCTGTCTGTTGTAGTGCAAAACTTTCTAAAACTGGTGTGAAATACTGTCAGCCAACCAAATTAAGAGTGTTGCACAGCATTTAATATTAAGTCATTTTATAAACTTCAGCTCAGCAGCCTCAGCTGGCGTCCCTGCCATTAAATCTGACGTACTAGTAATGTCCATAAATCACTATGGGGCATGTATCTAAAGGTTGTTTTTTACTTCCTGTTTCAAAACGAATGCAATGCAATATACTGTTCAGGAGAATGGAAATAAATCTGTTTAGAGTTTGAGGAAAAACTTTTGGGGGGTTTTGTAGTTGTCTTGTTTTCCTCTTTTTGTTTTATATTTGAATGATATAATGATTTTATGTTTCATGCCTCTGTGGAACCCAGAAAGATTTTTTTGGTTTTGGCTAACAGGGATTCAAATGAATAAATAGTTTGTATATGCGTAAGAATAGATACACACACACAGAAATACAAATACAAAGAAAGAAATACACAAAGCATGTGGTCGTTACTAAGATGCAACCAAAGGCATGACATGGTATGTTACAGATAATGACAGCGGCACAGCAAGAAAGAAAAGAAGATGAAAGTAAGATAAGTAAGACAAGCGATAAAGAAAAGATAAGTGACAGGAATGGGAAAAAAAAGACTTGCGGGAGGCAGATAGTTTGATGATGAGACAGAAAGAGAGATAGACAGGACAAGAAGAAAGAGAGAAGGAGGCAGAGAGGGGCGATGATGTAAAATGGAATACCAGAAATCGTCTGGTGGGGCTGAAAAGATCAAAGAAATCATACTTCCAAAAGCCTAGATGTCAGAAAATGGAGACCAATTTATTGTGGATGGCAGCGAGCCTGGCTCCACCTGTAAATTACACTCTGTCAGCCGGAGCAGTGCCGAAACAATGCCGGCCCCTGATGAAAGAGAAAGCGAACATGATGGGAAATGACTTTACACAGAGGAAAGACAAAGATTCCACTTTCACATTCCACCTTCAGCGGGACAAGTTTGCATGCGGCTCACGGACTCCACTTTCATCACTGTATGAAATACACTAATGCAATAATTATTGTTAATATGATGGCAGGTATGGACAATTTATCATTGTTAGCTGCTCAGCCACTGCCAACTCAATTCTGTGCGTGCGCTGGGTGCAGGAAAAATTAACCAGCATATAATTTGTTCAAACTTTATTTTCTCTCTGCTCGGATGGTTGGTGATTATCGTCATTATTGTGATTATCACTCACTTGGCTCTTGTTGTGTTTGTTGAGCGCTTGTCCCGAGTGATTGTGCAGATGTATCGCAGCTTCTTTTCTCCTTTATATCATAACTCTTATGGTGTTTATGCAGGTGTGCGGACTCTTTGTTGTCTTGGTATTCCGGTGTGGTCGTTTACCTCCGGAGACACACTGATGCAGAATCTTTACTCTGGGAACGAAGACTAGGGGGGTGAGGGGGGGTTTAGGTGGGACGAAAGCCATCTATCAGCTGGCAGCTTGACATTGAGCCTGTACTCTTGAAGATGAAAGATGACACCACACACACACACTCATATTCAGATCACACATCTTCAGACAGAGGATACATTTCCAGACATTTCACACATTAACAATGCATCGTGAGACAATTCTACAAAATTCAGTTTGAAATTCCACCGAACTGTTTATTTATTTATAGTGGATGAAAAGAGTCTTTCAAAGGTATTCACTTGACTTGTTTTTCTTAAAGTTTGTAATGTATTTATCAGAGCCTCATGCAGCACTGTCACATGGAAAAAAATTAGGATGTTTTAATGATGTGAATTATAAATAAGGAAATGGCTAAAAGACAACAACATTTCCATCACTTAGGCTAGATTGCCTGAGACCAATATTACCTACTCATTCCCACCTTATATATAATGACAATTTTCATGATATTGCAAAAGTATTTTCCCATGTTTTTTGTGTCTGACTAATGTGAAGCAGTGTTTTAACACTCTGGCGACCCTCAGTTGTCATGCTGATTAGGATGCTGTTTCACTCTCTATTATGCTTGGGCTGCCGCTTGATTGAATTGATGATTGTTTGAACAAATTGGCTACGCCTATCTCGCTGTAGATATTTGGCGTTTTGGCCAATAAAACACAGCCATGGTGAATTTTAAGGTGTACAAATACCCCTTTTTGACCAGGTCAGTTCAAGTTGGTGCCTCAACTCGAACCAGTTATTCGCGTTTCGAAAGACAAAGAACCGGCTCTAAGCCAGCTTTCTGTGCTAGGTAGCTAGCGGGCTGGCGTTAGCTTATGACAAAGGCTAACAGTAATATCTTGTGGTCAGTGGTCAGCTGTAGTCCACCATTGTTGTTGTTAGGCTTGAAGTTGGCACTAGCCTCCCCACATCGGCCCAACCCTTGTATGTTCAAATTGAGCCATGAGATTATTATATAGTCTATGCTGACACTGTTGTAGAAAGAACCCTACAGAGATAAAACACTTTTCTTTACCTTTCACAGATGTGCTGTGTTTGTTATTGTGTCTGAGCAAGCCTCGCTCACGGCGTAGTCTTCCCTTGAAATCTTGTGCGGCCTCTTCCACATTGTCAAAATCATGTAAATTTTCTGCAGAATCATTGAAAATCTTTTTGATAACAGCTGCACTTTCTGTACTCCAACACAACAGAATGTTTCTGGCACTCCTTTATTCAACTGTCACTCACCTTTTCACTGCTTTCTACAAGTCACTTCTCGTGAGATCTAACCAGAACCAGACGTATCCTTGAGCGAGATTTGGTGGGACAAACAGACCAGGTCAAGCAAAGTTCATGTTTTATTTATCTGCAGGGTCCTTTCCATTGTGTTTCTAGACACTTCTAATATCAATGTGAGATGTCCGTGGACATACATTGATTGTAACTAGTCTTGCACACCGTTCTCCACAGAACTGTGTCAGGGCTGGAGAAAGTTAATTTTGCTTTTAGGGAAATAATACTCCCAAGTTTTTTGTATTTCTTTCAATCTCAGTTGTCTTTGGGGATGCTTAGCCCCAGATGCAGCTATGATGTCCTTGAAAATAGTGGAGATAGTGGAAATGAAAAGAAAATAGTGCATGAGAAACATGAAAAAAATGGGGAAATAGAGTCCAGTTTGAAACAGTGTTCCCCGTTATTATAATAGTATATTACAGAAGCTTATTGCATTCACTTGAAAAAAAAAGGATGTTTTTTTCCTGTTTCCTGACTAATTTTTTCCTGTTATTCGTGACACTTCTTTTGTGTTTTTTTCCTGAATTATTAAGATATTTCAAAATCCCGCTTGAACATCCAACCTGCAAGTATTCTACGGTGACTCCTGTCCCGCACACACATGCCCCATCTTCAACTTTCTACCGCACTGGGACTTAAAGACAGACTTAAGACAGGACTATCTCCCAGTGTCTTAAACCCAGATGACAGTAAAACTTGATTACACCAAACAAGCCAGTCATAATTGCTTCCATGAGATTAAGCTCTCAATAAAGGAATGAA
>CAFUXE010000314.1:614873-642300 GCA_903364295.1 Serranus cabrilla
AACATCACCTCCTGTCTGGCTCCCTGACAGCAAGGAGCAGACAGGTGGAGAAGGGAGGAGGATGGAGCGGAGCAGTGTGTGTGCATATGTGTGTGTGTGTGTGTGCAGAGGTGCAGCATCTCTCCAGCCGAGAGAAGGGCATCTGTCCGTCTCTGCCCGACTCGGACTATAGCGTGCGGCAGCTGTCCGTGTCTGCCGTGCTATTAAACACTATACCTGGCCGTAGATCTGGACTACCATCATGCATCAGTCCAGCCGTCTGTTATCCTCATGCTATCTGTCACTCCGCCTGTCTGTCCTTGTGTCCGTCTATCAGTGAATCCAAGCTGCATGTTCTTATTGCAGTGAGCACAATTTCTGTCCATTTGCCCACCTGCTTGCCAATCTGATACATCCCTCGCTGTGGTGCCTTCCTGTCATTCTACATACCATCAGCCTGTGTGTGCGCCAACTGTCTCTCTGTTCCCTGTGGATCTCATATACTGATAGATGACTGGAAGATATACCGGGATCAAAGCTCCCTATTTGCTGCAGGGAGCGCCCCCTCCTCCCCACTTCATAGCACATGACAGTGGCCTTCAAAACACACATGCTGTCAGCCTCTACACATTTACCTCAGCACATATACACTCGCTGGCACACACAGAAAATATAGTGCCTGTGAGGGTAGTGGATAAATAAAGCATGTGTGTTTGAACATGACTCTGTGAAGGTTTGTTTGATTTTCATGGTTGTTTTAGATCCCTACAGGGTTAAAGAGCTTAGTATTAAACTGTGGACACGAAAAAAACAGCAATTTAGATTTTAACCTCACGCCAGCTTCATCTAATAGCTGTTCTGAGTTTATACAACCCACTAAATAATTATCTCTGATAGCATCATTTAAATATATATCAATTTTGCTACTTTAACCCTGATTAACATGCCACAAAAATGATTCATCCTGCTCCCGGTTCGTGAAAGCTTTTACATTCGTAGGTAGATCTTACCTGTGGCAAATCGCTTTGGTACAAAGGTAGTAATGAATTCTGACATAAGAGGAGCCTTTTATTGTGTTTGATCAGAGATAGCCTCCGTGGCCTTACAGGGGAAGAAAAACCTTATGTACAGACAATGAAACTTCTGCAACACAAACTTAGAAACTAGACATTTTTTAAAGATCCCCTCCAGTCCTGTTGAGATATATATACAGAACAACAATGTGTGGCTGTTAGAGATTAATCTGAAAAGATTAATATCTGTATAAAAAATCTTTAAAAAGTAATCTACTGCTTAAACCTAATTAGAAATTCCAGATTATATGAATATACATTTAAAAAAATATTTTCCTGCTGGATGCAAGATATTTCATACTTTCCTGTAAAGCCCATTGTCAGAGGAAGTGCACTGGTGGCTTTCAGTTTCTACATCACACTTGGAAATTGGACCAGGATTGACTTACAAAATGTGATGTCACCATCTTTGTAGGCCCTTCCATTAAAATCAGATTCACTCTAAGCAGATGAGTGTGAATTCAGCCTTCTATCGTCAAAGTGTAGAAACAAGAAGAGAAACACATTTTTGAGTGGAGGAGAACAAACTGATGGGCAGAATATCTATCTGCTGGCTAAACTCGGAGCCATGCCAGCCACAGCTCACCACAGGACGGATGTCCTCAGCTGTTTGGGTTGTTGAGTTAGAGGCCAGTGCTGGCAGTTGTTGCATGGACATTGAAAATGCAGTTGCATTTACACTTGTGTTTAATTTGGTCAAAATGCGTCCCTAACAATCTCCAGAATTGCGACAGTGGTTCCTGCATGAGGCCCATTGATTTTACCCTTACACAGTCTTATTTGATCCCAGACCTTGAACTCAGGAGTTTCACCAGGAGGCCACTGTTTGTTTTCAATGTTTTTAAAAAGTTGAAGACACATTTAACTTGCAAACGTATCAGTACAAATCCAGTCATACAGTATATCATGTATATAACTATATCAAGTAACATAACTGAGTAATGTACTTATGTCAACCCAAACCTGGATCTTTTCCTAAGTAACACAGAAGGCATTGTTTGAGTTTAATATTGTGTACCATTCACAGTTGAACCCATACCAGTACCGGTACGGTACCTGGAATTCAGTAATAGTACCTGGAAATCAATAATAATGTAATTTCAACCTGCCTGTCAGTCTGTCACCAGGGCATAGTGTGCTAGAGCGGAAGGCTGCAGTGTGTCCTGGAGGAGGTGTGCATGCGACTGCTTTCAACGGCAGGAATTTTGTGCTACATTATATTGCAGTGAGCAGTGTTTGTGTGGAGTTTTGAAAAGTTTAGCGAAACTTTAGACTTGACATTAACTCACTGTGACTGGATCACACTGCAGGAGCAACGTAGTCTCTTTCACTGTCTGTGCTGCGGCCTCTCTACCGTTGTGTGTGGAGGAGGAGAGGACGAGGAGGTCGCGTGACCGTAAATGACAATAAATATGGTTGATAACTTTCCACATATTTTTTTTTCTCTTATGATCAGCTAACATGCTGTAAAAAAAAATGACTGTCTCATACTGCGCGCTAAGGTACTGAAATAAGGTACCAATTGATCTAACGTGAATCAGTACTCAGGAGTACTGACATAATTAAGTCGACACCCTTAAAAGTTTGGTACTCAACACTATTTGTGTGCCATGTGAAACTAAGAGTCAACATTTTTAAAAAGTTGAAGGCGATCTTATCTTGTATTCACAACTCTGGTATATAGTCTTAATAATGTTACATAACGTATCTGAGTAACATAGTTATTTAAACCCAGAACATGCCTAATTTAACAGTCTGTGTGCCGAAACTTAACCAGGTAGCTCTGTTTCACAACATTAAATGTAATGATCATATATGTTGTTTTTGGGGTCATTCTGAAACAGCCTATTTTGTGATTATGGGTACTCAAAATCATTGCATGAAACCACCAAAACCATGATTAAAATGTAAGGGGGGAAGAAATGTTTCTATAATTTGGCTCAACTAACCATTTGAACTAGAATCACACATAGTTACTAGATTCTAAACAGTAGAGCAAATGAAGAACTGGCCTGACACACGAGTTGAATTTGAAGCTGGGATGTTGTGAGGAAACAATAAACCCCCTAGTTGTTGTGGCACAAGTTGTCTCTTTACACAGTGCCTAAAAGCCTAAAAGTGTATTTTCTGGTGCTGTGTACAGTACATCCAGCCTGGTCCCTCTGCCTGGCCAGCTGACTTAGCCTGCCAAACACATGTATGGCAAAAACTCAGTCCCCGGGCTGCTGCAAAGTGCAGCACATCCAGGCAGACGTGCTCCTCTGGCCCTGGGAAGAGAAGGAGAAAAGGCATTGAAAGCCCACACACAAACACACGCAGATGTATACGTTCAATTCAATAACGTACACACGCACTTAATCGTTCAGTAATATAGAGAGCAAAACAGACAAGTACACACTGCTTGCTCTTTCTCTCTCTTTTCCTCCCTCCCTCTCTCTCTTTCTCTCTCTCTCTCTCTCTCTCTCACACACACACACACTCACACACACACACAAAGTCTCTCCCTGGTGGATAAATCAGTCCTTTCATGCTCTGTCGTCTGCCTGGCCCTGTTCTACTGTGTTTCTATAATAGAGAAGGAGCAGTCCCTCTCTTTTACTATTCCAATGGTCACACACACACATCTTCCTCTTCCCTCCTCCTCTCTCTCTGTTCTTCAAAGAGCTTCTGGTGGAGTCAATCTACAAGTACACTGTAGACCGCAGATAGGGGACTTACAGCACGTGTAATAACTGAGGAGGATATATCAGCCTGATGAAATGTGTGTATGTGTGTGTGCGCACGTGTGGGCGTGTGAAGATGGTATAATTTGCTCTTAAGTGATAAGGAAGGAGGTAATAGCTTTTTGAAATAGGACCGCGACGATGATGAAGGTGGTCTGATTAACATGAATATAATAATGTTATCATTGGCCTGTAATCAGGTGATGGCTTAGTGTTGATAATGATGATGTTAATGATGATGATGGTGCCCCTGTTGAAAAAGATATGTACTGATTCAAAAAAGCACATTTATAAAGATTAGTATGCAGTAAGTGGGCTGCAAAAAATGTCATATTTGGGAGAGGAATGCGTGTTAAAGATGTCCTGTGGAGGATCCTGTGTCTGTGTCAACAAAAGTTATGTTTTCATCCAGTAAATGCATTGTGTGCATCCTTAAAGTTGAACAGTTCTGTTCAGTCAAGCTTCTTCCTCAGAAAACATTTGTTAGTCGTACAGTGTATAATTAAACCCATGTCTTTGTTGGCACATTACTAAGTTTCTTGGTGCATTATCACCATTGTCCATCAATCAGCTGCATACCATATGCTAGTTTATTGCTGCCTTCGAATGGATCTCCTGATCTAGTAAATACGACATAGGAAGTTGTGTACATGAGCTGCTCGGTGGTGTCGTGAGGAAGCCATTGCTAGCATGGCCACATGTCTAACAGCCGCTGTGGCTTATAATTCAGCAAGCTATAACGGATGGGTAATGTTAATGCAGGGAATGCTGATACGTTTCCTCATGACATAACATGTTGCACAATTATGAAGAAAAACTTTATACGACTAAAATAATAATACTGATACATCCAAGGCTGCCGAGATTTTCTGAAAAATCAGCATTCATGTCACAACAAGCTTTCATATATTTTCCACTTCCCCGGTCATGATTACAACAAGAAGGTGGCGTTCAAATGGGCTCATCTTGTAAACACGGTAAACAAGGTAAATACTGCCCCAATTCACGACACCACATGGAACAATATGGGGACCCACTTGTAAAAGCATTGCTCCATAGTCAATAAGATATTTATTCATCTTTAATGGGGGTGTGGTTGGAAGTGGGGGGTGGGGGGGTTCGATTTTACCACCCGCTTCACCATCCTCACAGCAAAACAGTTTAGAGGATATTATAAAAGTGTGGGATTCAGAGAAAAAGTCACAATTATAAATCTATCTGCTACTTCAGCACCATGGACAGCGCCATGGATTTATCAATTCACAGCAGAGTTAGGCTACTAAAATTTCAGAAATGTTCAAACCTCACTCAGAAAGATTAGTAGTGAGTCAGGCAGGCTACACTAACAAATTCAACTAAGCAAATCCTCTGCCCCTGCTCTCTCTCTCTGCATCCACTCTCACATTGCCTCCTGTCCATAGCACTAAAAGTGCGCTAACATGGTCAAAACCCCCACAGGGTAGCTTTAAATATTAAGGTAATAGAATAATGATAACCTGCTGTAAGAGTTTAAAGGTTCTAGGGTAAATGCCAGAATGGGTGGTCTGGAGGGACCTTTAGTTAAGGTCAGGATAGTCTATTGGTTAGGGGATAAAAACATGCACAGTAAGGGGAAAGATCAGGCAAGGGTCCCTCCGGACCATCCATCCTAGCATCAACCAAGTTCAAGACTATGGGGAGAGGTCACTATGTGATAGGTGACAATGGTTGACAGTCACATCCACAGCAAGGCTCTACAGGAACACCCATTATTCTACAGGAATGAAAAACAGTTCAAACAAGAACACTTTATGAAGGGTTTATTATTTTATTCTCATAATAAATGATTGTCTGATGCTTTACAGCTTGATTGCAAGCCATTAATAAGCTTTGAGTAAAATAAAAAGTGCTTGTCATGTAAGTTAGAGGTTAGTGTATTAACATAAAAAGAACACTTGGTATCACTTTTTAATGTGACCCCTTTATAAAAGGTCTTAAGTAATGTTAAGGAATAAGTTATTTTTTAGCCATTAAGAAAATAGGAAATGTGTATTCTTTCAATGTATCCTTGAACAACGGTACATATGATATCTTGTAAAATATGACCATTTATTTAACGTTGTGAAATGGTCGCTGTTTTAAACATTTGGTTAATGTTATGGAAGTACTTATTACTTGGTTTAGTTAAGAGAAAGCGATCATAGAGTACTTCTGTACACAAACAGGTCAGGTAGGCCTCGTTACGTAATTAACTTAGAAGTTAACGTGGACTTTCTTGCTCTTTATACTGCATCACCTGACTTCCTCCTTTGCTCCTGCGTTAATTACTGACCACTAGGGGGCGCTGTCTAAAAGCAGTAGGGATATGACCTACAATTACATGACATTTATATGAATGATATTTTAATATTTTTGTTGCTATGAGTGTGAACAGCCTGATTTATGTTGAATGTTTAATGCCCATTGTTTTTTTTCCATTCAGAAAATCCTGTCATTCAAAACATACCATAAAACTTCATTGGTATATGATTATTAATCACTAATAAAATAATTAGTCTAGTGCTTACTTTGTTCCAAAAGTTATTTTTGAAATGTGAGTTCCTGTAGCGGCTTGCAGTTCTGTATGTCCTTGATGGGTATTAATAATAACTCCTCTTTCATTTTCTAAATTGTCTGGCAACCCATTGTGGTGTAACATATTTCTAATCTGATTAATGTCTTCAATAAAGCATTAGTATATTATTTATTAGCTCTTTATTAAGGCATTAGTTACAACATATAAACCTTTTATCAGAAAGTGGTACTAAAACTGCGGTCACGGGGTAAGTTATTGGAATATTATAGGGGCATGTCGGATTCCAAAAGGCTTCTTAACGCATGAATATTATATATATCAGTATGCTGTATTGATTCCTGGATGTCATGATGATGATGGTGATGATGATGATGGTGGTGGTTGAATACGTAGTGGTGATTTATGAGTGATGATGGACATCATACTAATAATAATCACTTCCGAGAGAGATAGAGAGCGGCGATGAAGAGATTAAAAAGGAAAGAAATAGACCAAACTGGGAAACTGGAGGTAGAATAAACGTTGAGAGATTTTCAAGAGTCACGTTATTAGAGGAGAGAGCGAGAGAGGGAGAGAGAGAGAGAGAAAGATAGAGAGAGAGAGTGAGAGAGAGGCGCGATAACAGCGTTTGTCCTTCTTGGACTCAGTTTTGTGACCGGCTGACGGGCTGAACGGGCGGCAGACGAAGAAGAAACTTGAGACAATCACACCGAGATCCGACATTCAGAGGTAAATTCCAATCAATCTGACTGAAACCAGATCCTCCTGTCATTGTGAGCGCGTGTGTTTCCTTTCGTCGGTCAGGCTGACTGAAGATCAGACCTACTTTCCCCTCGCTTGGTATTTGGGAATTGCGTTTCTCTCTGCCTGCTGCTCTTTGGCACCGCTGCTTGACATTCCCCACAGCTCACATTTTAAATTGAAAAATTACGGTACGTGCCACTTTAAATTCCAATTTAATTGTGTCGATTTCTTTAAATGTTTCTGTGAAAGAGATGCATGTGGTTTTATTCTCACGGCGGACGGACTTCGTGCGTATTTACGAGACCCCGAAGGGTTTTGCAGGATTTCTGTCGTCATAAAAGTATATCCCTCGAAGCTCTGTGCTAAATTTGCTGTGACTTGTTGTTTTAAGAACACCCGGATCAGTTTCATAGTGGACGACATTGCACATATGATCCTAATTGGGAGTCCTTGGTCAAAGAGATTGAGGACCTGTCCGCTGACGCACACTCATATGTGCTTTATGTGGGAGAAATTCAGCGCCATAATAACTCCTGTATACACTGATCGATTCTCTTATCGATCCATTTATTGATTCTGCCAGATTTGTAGTCCATGTTTTCTCTCTACCACAAGGTTGAGGAGAACAGGGCTGTCACTTTTTGTGCAAATTGGACCAGCGCAATATTTTTACGCGTGCGAGCTCCGATTCCCTGGCAGACGGCGTGTGTGTGCGCACTCATGTCTGTCTGCACGCATCCGTTACCGAAGGACGGCTAAGGGGCAGCGACTGCCAGACTGTCACATACCGAGCACCGACATCCCGGGGGCAAATATTTTACCTGCTTGCCGTCCGTATGCGCAATTTCTCCGCGGTTCAGCGCGTCTCTAATGAGGTTGATCGGCTACGCGTCGCTCCAAAAACCCAGCTTAATTGCGTCCATTTATAACGTGACCCTATAAGTCTGTGATAATAAGTATTTGGCTTCATATCCATGGGTGTCAGAGATGCATTTGTGCAAAATGCTCTTTTTCTTTTACGCTGAGCACAAATAGTAATAATGTTTGTGTGAAACCTTAAGCATCCATTGCCCTTCTGGGAAATACATTTGCTTGGATTTACGACCTGCCTTCCCAGGTTATATCGATTATCGCAGCCTGCTCTGTACTATATTTCTGTAAGAGCAAGAAAAGTGGGTCTGCCATATCTATATATAATTTCTTGTTGATGTAGAGAGCAAGGCGAGCTTTTGATATAGTCATCTGTGCTGCTAGGTCAATTCTCAAGTGGAAAATCTGTGCTCTTATAGCCCCTTGTTGAGCATATACATAACAACTAATGGGATACACGAATGACTCCCACATACACACACACACACACACACACACAAATGACGGGCCTTAAGCGCCTGTAATGGCTCTGATCAGTGCGAGAGATGTTTATGTATGTGGAACGCTCATGTATTATACATCACTGTCCCACCAGGGTAATAGGGTACAATCAGCTCAATGTGTGAACGCCATGACTGTATTTGTTTGCGTGCATGTGTGTCTGGTATAAGTGTGTGTTTTTCTGCATATGTTTATTTTCTACTATGTGTGTCTGATTGCATGAACACTTTTCTGCAATTTTTATCCAGAGCATCCGTGGCATTGCAAGATCCTTTTTTTTGTTGTTGTTGGAGAGAACAGGATGAGAGAGGCTAGTGATTGTACACACTCTTCTCTTCTAATGTGCGTAAGAGAGAGAGAGCACCGCATTCTGTGTGTCAGCATTCAGTTAGCGATTGTTTACACCAGATAGCGCTTGCATTTGCCCAGATAGGGGCCGAATAGCGATAGGGAGAAGAGGGAGAGG
Organism: Serranus cabrilla; assembly: GCA_903364295.1. Classification (NCBI taxonomy): domain Eukaryota; kingdom Metazoa; phylum Chordata; class Actinopteri; order Perciformes; family Serranidae; genus Serranus; species Serranus cabrilla. The sequence continues at coordinate 623,784 of CAFUXE010000314.1, forward strand.
GTAGGAGACATCAAGGGTAGGAAAGGAGGGGTAGTTAGAGTAGATGATGAGCGGACAGAGGTAGGGAGGGGTGGCACAGAACATGAGGAGTGATTAGATGAAAGACGGGAAAATGAGTGGAGAGTAAGAGGACGATAGAGAGAAGAGGGTTGGGGTGGGGTGGGGGCGGCGGTGGTGGTGGCAACAGACGGGTCGCACTGAGTCAGTGACTTATGCTGACGATAAAACTGGCTGAAGAATGGAAGCTGGAAGGAAAGGTGCTGTAGTGTGACAAGCGAGGGACACACCGAATCCCATTAGCGGACATTACTGTGTATTATGGCCGACAATGAGGATGAGGTTCAGGATAGATGACAGGATACTGAGAGAGAAGGGAGAATGGGATATAAAAAATCCCCACCAAGGACACATAGAAAAGGTGTGTGTTCAAGAAAGAAAACTAGAAAGTCAAGGATTCACAGGGGAATGGAATTTGAATTCAGGTCTTGAACGAAGATTTTCTTTAACCATCTTCCCCCACGAATGTTACATAACCTTGTTGCCTCTCCTGCCTGGAGTGCCTTGTAAAGTTTTGCCAGGAAGACAGATTACTTACTAATTATGTTCCAGAGACTCCACTGGCTGTCTTTCTTTAAAGACTCAATCAAACTCCATCAATGACGTGCCCCTGAAGATGTTAGAGACACTTTCAAACATGCTGATCACCCTTCTTTGGTGAGGAATAATGGCCTTATATGCCACTCCCAATCCCATCTCCCCCAATGGGACACACACAGAGGAAACATTGTAAACGATCAGTGAGTTTCTATTTCCGTTTGATTCCCTCTTAATGAGAATGGTTGAATCCCCAAGATGTGCACCCATGGGTGCTTTTCTCTTCTGACAGAGTGTGTGGCAGGCGACGGACGCGTACCATTCATTAGCTGACAATTCTGTGAAATGAATCAGACAACATGGCCTCCCAGGGATCCTCGCGGAGAACAAGGAAATAAATGCTTAGTGTTCAAGACAAGAACATTCCCAAGGGCCCTCGAGCACAGAGATAATGTAATGGCAGAATTCCCTTTCTGATTGTTTCAAACGGGAAAGGAAACAAGGAGCTTCCAGGATCTAACACTCCCTATAATCCTGCTTGTACTCCCCTTTTTTCGCTTTCCAGACATGGGGAAAATGGAATGAGCCGTTGAAACCTTCGGCAGAGTGCTTTCCCTCTGGTGTCAGTCTTTTGAAGGGGGAGCAGAAAGCCTGTGACTCCGCAGTGACTTTGTGCGGAACGGAATCTCGACTATATCATCTCCAATTACCTACTCAAGGCGAGTGACTGACGAGCAATTTCTCATCCATACGTGATGCTCCCCTTTAAACTCCGGATAGATGTGAGGGATGATGTACTATACCTTCCCTCAGTGCCCTTTGATGGTGATCGTGCATCAAAGGAGGTGAAGATGCATGATTGCTGATGCAGACTTTTTAAAGACGGGGAATTCAGGAAGGGTTTCACATCATGCATCTCTCAGGAAAAGTGTGGGAATTAGCTCGAACATCCTTCACGCTTTTTCCGAATCGTCCCCAATACAGCGCTGTGTCCCCAGTGTGCCCCGATGCAGCGCCGTGTCCCCAGCGTCACCAGATGCAGCGCCGTGTTCCCCAGCGTCCCCAGGCGGAGGTTAGAGCAGGACACGTTGACCCCAGTCTGAGCACTGCTATGCCGAGACATGGAGCCATTCTCTCCCTGGTGGTGATGGGAGAAAAGGGAGGGGAGGAGGGCGGTCATTTAGAGGAAATGGCTATGTCTAGCGGTGCAGTGTTTTTCCTCTGTGGAGGCCTGTGGGATGGTACTGCAGAGTCTGTCACGGTCTGATTGTTCTCAGACCAACATCGCTGTTTACTCGCGGGCACGTGGTAATGCAGGCAGGTGAAGATGCACATATGCAAGCATCTATCAGAGAGGAGACACACACACTTGTTTGCAACTTGGAAAACTCATACATAGTCATTGTCTTCAAACTGTCGAGAAATTGTACACGCACACACTGAGGCACATGTTATTCAGATTTTCCTCAATTTTTGCCCTTCGACAAGAATTGAAAGTAAGGAGATGCTTTCTGTTTCTGCTGTCAGCGGGGGGTCTGCTTTACTGCCGAAGAGGACTGAATTTCAGAGTGGGATGTTAGATGGGTGGAGGCAACTCCCAACTCATGCTAGATGGCTGCTTGGATGGGTGGGATAAAGGAGGACTCTAGTGAAAAAAGTACAGCAGCTTGCTCCAATGCAGACACCATTATACAGAAAGACGGGAGGGTGCTCCAGGCTGAATGTGTGTGTTGGTGTGTGTTGGTGTGTGTGTGTGTTTTCTGTGTATTTACATTTATACCCTGCTGTGTAGAAATGACGAAGGGAGAGGGCAATAGAGTCAGACATTGACAGAACGAGAAAGCTTAAATGACTGCCGGTTGTGTGTATGTGTTGGATATAGACTTACTGCCACTGGCTAGTGTCGGAGTGTATTGGAGTGGTAAGCTAAAATTAATCTTTTCTCTAGTTATTTCTGCTAAAAAGTTGAATGCGAGCCAGCAATCGAGTGCTGGATAATGATACTGAGCATTTCATTATATTTCTGTCAAATCCTATTGGTAGGATTTCAGTGTTTGCACACTTCAGGTGTACAAGTGTATGTAGGTATAGGAGGAAGAAGAACACTATGTATAGGGTTAAATTGTAAGGTTCCTGAAGTTAAATGAAATCAGGAGCAAAGATCTTGACGTGAGTACTCGTTTCAGAGAAGGGATTTAAATGTAAAAATTGCTAGGTAGGACAAACATGACAAAAAGAAACAGGGACCGCCCATTGTTGACAAATTTCCCATGGAGCGAAATCCCATAAGTCCGAGGAGCTATGATCCTGAAAACAAAGATCCATTGCTCCAAAGGCCCAAGAGTGTGAAAATACACACTGGATTAGTCCAGTGATTGCCGACTGGTCAGGGAAAGATAAGGATTTGGGGTAAAATGATCACTTTTAAGTCTAAATACAAATATATGAACTTCCAATTTATTTTTGGAGCAACAGGACTTTGGAGCAGTGGGTTTTTCTTTTCGAGGTAATAGCTTGTCGGACGAATGGAATTTTGGTCCAGTGGGAAATTTTGCAGGACAATTGTGTTGTCAAAGCAATGGCATTGCTCCAAAGAAACATGGAGTCACCAGTTCTGTTTAGCTGGGTCCTAATAAGGGAATGTCTTTTTGTTGGGATGCTAAATGTTGTGTATATTAAAATAAATAACTCCAATAGTCATTTTTACAGAGATATGAACAAAAGACAGTTAGCCTCCATATTTTCTGGCCAGTGATAATTCATGTTATCTTCAGAATTGGTTACATTTTCCAACATATCCAATGCTGCTAAAAACCCATTCATTTCCACACAGTTTTTGTCTCCCCAAATGCACTTAACCTTAACTTCTCAGTAATGTGAGCCTCAACCAGACAGCACTCTAATGCATGGTGCTTGACGTATTGACCTACTCTACTCTGCACTACATGAGGAAACATATTAATCCTTCCCATATAACCAAAGTTAAGCTCAAAGTTTTCAAAGTCGAATTCTGGTAGGTTTTTGTATGGAGATCTGCATGGAAATGTGCTTGCTCACAACCTTCATTTACATCATGAGTCACTGTGGTGGGAGGACTAAGGTGTACAAGTAAGGAATAGATCAAAGAACATGCAGATCATTCACACATCCCATCTTGCATTACTTACATGTAGAAGGATAATGAAGGTGGAATCTGATAAGAGGGGTCAAATCTCACTTAGCTGCACTGAAATAGATGGAGGCTACAATTAGCACTTTAGCAAATGTGATCCATATTCACAATGCTCAGTGTTATTCATAATTCATATTCAGAAATAACATTAAAGTTATTGTTTTTGGTGCAAATCTAAAACATGTACCAGCATTAGTGGTTCTAGATCATTTTAAGGAGGAGGGCCTGATTGGGGCCAGATGCACATATATACAAATGTGTCTTTTTTTGCAAGGGATTAGCATAAAGTTGGCATCTCTGTAAAGGGCAGACTTGTGGGTACCCACTTAACTCATTTCCATTTAGATATCTTGAGGTGAGAGATTCAGCCATATTGTTAATTAAAAGCAGTTTTGAGTACTTTGCCAGGCGTTTCTAAGTCACCTTTGTCACCATAATAGCATCACAACTGTCGTCACTAAAATTGCAAGCTAATAGCTAATGAATCTATAGCAGATTGATTAGCAGGTGGGTGTCATGATATTAATGGTTTAAATTGGCTGGTACCAACTTCCGTAAGCACATGTCATATTTTATTTGACAAGAAGAAAGCATGATTGTTTTTTGATTCTTGTATTTTTTTTGTTAAATAAGTGCACAATATCCACAGGGATGTGATCTAAACATACTCATCTCAACTTTAAAGACCAGGACCTTTACAGGGGAACTGGCCCCCCATGTGCCCCCTTAGAAGAGCCATTGCATACCAGCAGTTTTCAATTTCACAATATTCATTGGCTTTCCATTTCCTTCCCTATTTCTCAATTCATAACATGAAATTGAAGGCAGTAACTGTAGCTACTTAAACAATTTCACCATGGTTTAACACAATTTAGGAAGACTTTAATAAGCTGTGCAACAAAAGGTGCCAATGACTGTAACAAGCGTTTTGGAATTCAATTTATCACACTCAGGAAATTAACTATTTTTCTGAACAATTGCCTTTGAATTGAATTTGCTTATACAGATGGTTGCTCATTTTTTGGTGTTATTTATCACTTGTGTGTTTTGCCTCATCTGCATCGAGGCTGACAGTTATCCTGGGGAAGGTAGGAGGGACTGTGTAGGTGTTTGCTTGGGCTGGTGGTAATGTGCATCTGCACGGCTGCTTGTATCACATCTACTGCAGACCTGCGTGTGTGTGTGTGTGGCCGTGACAGAAAGAAACCTACAGACTAAGCTGCCACCCCTGACATAGGAGTCCTGTAGGAATTGAGTAAATCCTATTGTAAATTTGCCTACTCCATGAAGATAATTGGCTTATTCCTGTGTTAAATAGCCGGTCCTACAGGACACTGACTGGGCTTAGCATGCTCCGTGTAGACACTGTGTCTGTTCATCTGCTTCTTAGGGACTTAGAGACACATTACATACTGAATTACTGTATGACAATGATGAACTGATAGCTGCAGTGTGTAGCCCAGAGCTCCTGTGCAGGGACTGACATGCACAAGAGTCTGCAAGGGCATGAGTTTGATTCCCACAAGGTTCCCCTCTTATATACCATAGTTCTTGCTTCTTGATGTATGAAAAGAAGTTACACAGACAGGCCCGGTTTAGTAGGAACAATCTGCACATCCAAAACTTCAGAGCTACATTTCCCATGCCTCGTAAAGCTCTCAATTTCTAGTTTTCATGCTCAAGTCTATACAACAGTTCCAGGCTTCTATTGGGCTTGGATGTGGAGAAAGTGTTGCTTAGCCTTACCTAAATCATTATCCACACATCAAACACCATCTGGGTTTCACTCCGTTACTTTGAAGATTCCTTCCTCATCAGTCCTGTGCCTAAAGGAAATGCCGCAAATAAGTGTGCGTGAAGGCGCGCGCATGCAAACGAGCTTACATGTGGCTCTTTTTATGCTCGTTTTAACCCCGTAGTTGCTCAGTAACCACGCTAACAGCGGTTGTCTCTCTTGTTTCTTGGCCTCTGGGCAACTGCTTAGTAATGAACGCGGCCCCAGCTGATCCAGCAACTCAGAAAGGGTGAAAAAAAAAAAGCACCAAAATGCTCAAACCAGAAAATGAGAGATTCAGAGATGGATGAATTGTCAGCGGATGTGCAGCTGTTCGTGCCTGTGTGTGTGTGTGAGTGTGAGGGAATCTAGAGAGCTAACACGCATAATTCTGGGACATGACCGAAAACTGTCTAGTTAGAGTGCATCAGGAAATGGATGAAAGGGAGAATTCCCTGCACGTGGCGAGAGGAGAGAAATGGAGCTCAAAATGCTTCATCTGTGTGTGTCCTGATGGCTGCTTAGTCGAACAAAGACAACCGAGAGACAGCCACTACAATACCTTTTTAAACCAGTGCTCAGTCTCCGTCAAAACACGCCGGACATGCTGTGAAGAGAAATGGTGAAAGCATCTTTTTAAAGGTTGACTGATGATATTGAGCAGATGAAATGGCAGCACCTCAGGGAGGATTTTTAGAAGCTAAAAATACGGAGGCAAAGGGAATGTTTGCTCATGCTTATCCCAGTGTCAAACTAGCCTGACAGATATACCATGAGTTTTTATTAGTTGGTGCTTTCCTGACAGTGTTATGACTCTCTCCCAGTGACTCATATGAACATGTGTCCAGGTGTGTGTGTGTGCATCTCTGCATCCGGAGCCACAAGGGGCGAGCTCCAGAGCACAAGTTCATCAGTAGTGTAATTAATGTAGTGCGGTTCAGTTGTCATGCGTGATATTTCAGCGCCGCAATCTACTTGAGAAGGCTTTTTGATGAATGGCCAATTAGAGGCAGACTCCTCAAGCCTGGTGGCTGACTGATCTCTTTTTAATGGCACTCCTGTTTCTTTGATAAAACGCAAAATGAATCATCGATACCCTGGCCCCGAGGAGCACCAAGCGCAGAATTTAATTGTAATTGGGTGTGTAGCAGCACTTTGGGGTCGGGGCTGTGCCTGTGTGTATATGTTAGATTGTGTGAGAGCACTTTTGTGGTAATGGCGGTCAATCCCAGTCATACTCTGATGCACACGGCTGCGCCTCTAAAGCATTATGTATAATTCACTGGTTATGTGTATTCATCTTTATTCCTCTATCTACATTATCTACATTGATCTGCTAAATGTACATTTCAGTTATGGGTTCTGCAGCCCAGCTGCGTGTGCTTACAACAACACCAATCGGCCCTCATTGTCACTGATTTTTTTTATGTTTGATTGCTATTAAAGCACACTTCAATTAGGCCTGGCAAGTTTCCCTTCCCGAAAATCCATGCTGTGTGTTTCTGATGCTTTAATCAAAAAAAAAAAAAAAATCTCATTTTTTATGCATAATTAATGCTACAGAAATGAAAAGACGAGAGCGAGAAAACAGCCTTAAACCTTCAAAGAAATACAAAGTCTCTTTTCTTCTTTATTTGCCAGTTCCTCTGGAGATGGCCAAGATGTATTTGCTGTTTCTCAGAAGGGGGGTGTCATGGCAGGGAAGGGTATTGTTTGAACTGAAGCTGTGAAAACACGCCGTGTAACAATTTGAGCAAGCAGCTAGCATCTTGAACCAAAGAGCCCACCAGGAGTGTTTGGACCACCCAACGGGCAGCAAAGATCTCTGCTACGCCTTTTTATTTTTGCTGCAGTGTTTTCCTGGGGCTCAGTCACAGGAGACTTCTCTGCTTCCCTAAGCAAACAGAACAGGTTCAGAATGAGGTGATTAGTGTTGTCAAAATGTCACAGCATCCCCCCGTTGATGCTGAAGGCTTGGGACAATAATCTTATAATTTACTGCATGAAACCATAGGAATGTGACTCTTGTACCTGCCTTCCTGCAAATGGCACATAAACTACGAGTGCTCTGATTCTTAGGTGTATGTCTGCCTTCCTCAGCCTTCCGTCCTCAGCTCCGCCACACAATGTGATGCGGCTTCCAGCTGAAATTGCGAACCAGACCTTTCACACTTGGTCACAATGGAGGCTTGCTCGGCAGGTAGGCACTTGGGAAGATACAGAGGGAATCTTATTTTGTGGATTTAGACTTCATAAACATCATTATCATCTCCCCGACCTTGAGTTGCCGCGCTGTTCAGCGGCGACCCCAATTTTGTCAGAAACCTTGAATGGTGATGCGTGCGGTTTTCTCGGGCACATGGGCAATCGAGTCAACAAAAAGGATTTTTTTTTGTGTGTGTGCGAGCGTAGTGTGCGGCATGTGTGTTATGTGTGTCTGAGAGCGCACGCTCTACGTACGTGCGCTGACTCAGTAATCTTTCTAGCTTGCTGCCTGGAACCGTCAGCATCTTTCCCCCCAAACAAAGTTTTCTGACTGTGCCTCTGCCAGATCTAAACTATGTAGAACATTAGTGTAACAGCCCACGCTCTTAGAATACAGATTTGTTCTTGAGTGCACGCCAAATGGCCTCTATATTTTATGAGCCTTCTCTCTACTAACATACCGTCTTGAGACTAATTATCATGGTCGCACTCAAACACAAAGCTCGTTTATTATTGCATTGACATCGCATTTGTTTTGGCTTGGCCTACATGGCAGGGACTTCACAGCGCTACAATGCTTGAATCATGTTTAGAGCTCGACGGAGCATGCTTCGGACGGAGAATCGTATCCGCGTTGCCTTGTACACGTTGAGAGGCAGAAAGGATGTTTGTTCTTTACAGTCTTGTCACTCATCTCTCTTCAAGTGGACTGTAATTCATTTTTCCTTTTGCGCGCTGAGGGCGCCTCCACACAGAGTGAACTGCTCACTGGGGAGTCATGCTCGATTCTTGGGAAGCAGTTTTCCTCCCTTGGCCTAGAAATGCCTTGATACTTTTTTTTTATAATCATAATACTTTTCCCCCTAGCATATTGTTTCTGTACACTGATTCCAGCTATTTTTATACATACTGCAAGACTAATAATAAAAGCTGGAGTCTGAAAAATGGAATGGCCCATGAAACAGGAGAAATTGTAAGGGATCTTCTAGTAATTGAGTTATAATTGATTTTTTAATAATGTATCTTTTAGTATTTTTCTATGATGTGTGAACAGAATTAAGATATGGTTTATGGACTGCAAAACATATCACAGACTACTTTAATGTTCAGGGATGCACAGCTGATCCCATTTTTGAATAATGTAAAATATTTTACCAATCTTAAAAAAAAAAGAAGAGAACATTCATTTAACATGCCAACTTATTCCTGTCTAGGGTCATAGGTTCCCAAGAGCCTATCCCAGCAAGCACTGGGCAGAAAGCATCCCGGGCAGGCTGCCAGTCTATTGCAGGGTGAGAACAGACTGACAGGCACAGATAGAGACACAAACACAATAATCCTCTAATAACAGAGGAGAGTTTGAACTGTGGTGCTTTCAATGGGGTCCCTAAAAATACAATTTTGGTTTTATGTTTAGGAGTCAATGATTTTTTTTACATGCAGTGCATAAAACACGGCATTGTAATGAACACAAAAACTAAACAGACTGTCTGTGAATAGAAGCAAAATTGGCTGGTATAAAATCACTGCACACCAGCATTATAGCCCCCACTCATTCACTATAAACGCACACAGGTGTTTCCACTTTATTGGCTGATTAGTTCGAGTCCTCCATAGGTTTAAGAGGAAATGAATGCAGTCATCTACCAAACCTGGTTCCAGACTGCTGAATCACCAGCCATGTCCCAGATGTGTTCAGGGATACAAATAGCTCCTGTGTTGTACCCAACGTTGTCTGTCACTGTCGTCCAATCAGTTTGTTAAGAACAGGGACATCCTCTTTCAAATGTATTTAGCAGCTAGCTTATTTCCTTTCTTTAGTCCTTGGGATATAGCTAGCTAGCTAGCTGCCACTTACATTTATTTGAATAATAACAGCTTCTGGCAAATTCATTCGACATAATTCTTTTATCAATGTGAAAAATGTTAGCTTCTGCTAGACACCACTGGAAATTACAGTAGCAAAATATCTCTTTCTGCTGATTGATTAGAGTAAAAATCAGGGACCGAACATAAGGCTTTTCTAGAACTTTGCAAAATAAAAGGCTACAAGGCAGATGCCAAGCAGATCTTTTTGCCGTTGGACTAGTAAGTAATATTAGCTGGTCTTGGCTTTCTTGTCGCCCCTGGTTCATTTTAGCGTAGCGCCTTGGCTATTGCTAGCAGGCAGCTGTCCAAAGCAAGCATCAACCATAACAAACCCACTTTGAACCGATTTCAGCGCTGTGATCCTGTTGTTTGCCAGTTCCGCTACTTGGGTACAGATACTGTCAGCTACTTTATTGAGTTTTAGGCTATTTTGTTGTGTTGTGACTGATTTTATTTAATTCTAAGTTATTTTGCTTCTTAGCAAAATGTTCTCTGTTGTTGTGAAAGAATGGAATGGAAGTAGTTAAGCTGTAATGCGCTGCTGATGACATTGTGCCATCTTGGTTCAGACTACCGAGCCTCCATGCGATTATGTTATTACCTGCGTAAGTATAGGCGCAACTCATAAGCACTTGCTTTTTGCCGTAAATCGAGCCTTAATTTTCCCGACATGTTGGCAGACGGAATTGCAAAGTGAAAGGAAGGCTTATAGGAAACCATTTAGACACTGATGGGGCCATTATTCTATAGCCATTACATTGTGCAATCATCATTTACCTCATATTGATAAGTTAAAGCGAAAAACGTGTCTATTGCCGCTTTAAGTTTTCAGGCTAATATCTCCCGCCATTGGGCAGATGTTTGGTGTGACTTCACACAGCCTTCATTGACATCTCTCAGCCTCTCCTGTTACTTTTCTTACAGCTTAAAGACAGTTAGGAAGCTGAGTTTAGTGACCTCAGCTGTCTCCCAGCTGAGCTCTGCACAACTCTAATCAGACACCAAAACACCTGTGTGGGTGTGCAGGTTGGTTGAGGCCAATGTTGCTCTGCAAAACAGCTGAATATCAGTGTTATTACTCAGTGCCACCATCAGCTGAATTAATACTTAATACACACCGACAGATCTATTTCTGTTAGGAAAGGGGGTGGACAACGTATCACTGTTCGCTGGATGCCTACAATATATTTAATCTTGTTGCAAAGGTCATAGAATGCAAATTGCATTCTGGAATATTTGAAGGATATATACACCCTTAATTTCTGCCTGGCTTCTTAAACAGGGGTAAAATAGGTCACGTAATGGTACAAAGCTAATGTTAGCAAATGTTAATTCTTCCTAGATCAGCTACTTTTAGAGTAATTAGTCTATTATGGCCATTTTCAGGTTTTTTACTACCAAATATTCATTACACAGTATGTGTATTGTTGGAAACAAACTTGTGTTCAGTGTGAAACCAAAGATTTTAACTTGCCTATGAAAGTATTGTACATTACATCATAGTTAAATTACGTAACAAATATTCTAAAATTTCAACTGAGCCGTAAAAACAAACCTATTTTTTTTTTAAACAAATTTTATTCATCAATCAAAATTCAACACAATATAACATGATGCACAGATTATATTGTTACAGATTCATGTTCTCATGAGATAATGCTCCTGTGGGAGGTATTTTAGGAAGCGAACAAATTAACTATGTCATTAAAGAGTAACATACACAAACTATGTGCTTATGTGTATTAAAAAATATACATTTATTTTTAGTGAAAAAGATATGTCAGGCCTCGCAGGTGTTTTTCAGTAGAACTTTGCTTTTTTTGTGGCTCCCCTCTGTTTAAAAACCACAAATATCACATCTCCTGAAAGCCTGCAGCGAGCATAAATTCCAGTATAGCTCTGCTGGAACAGATTGTTCCTATAGCTGCTTGACATTTCTTCTTATCCACGAACAAATAAATCATACTTGCATTCAGACTTTTTTTTGTACATGTTATCATGTCCTTGATGACATTAGTGTTTGCTTACCTGTTCCTTATATGCTTGTCAGTGTGGCAGCCTGCTCTCTGTATTTGTCATCTATGATCACAAACTGTGAGAGTGACTACAGTGCTGACGTTCAGCTGACTCACACAAATTGGCTCATAAATGTTATGGTCGTTTATGTCGGAATACTTTGGAAATTGAATTCTTCTTTGATGTGTTTCAGTGTGTCAGACTGACATGTTTACAATTGTTGATTCGTTCCTGTGTTGTCCCAACTCGATACACATTAACATATTCCACTGTTCTACTTTTGTCACCGTCTCTCAGCGTGCATCCACACAGATATGCTGTGACATACCCAATATGGCAAATGTCAGCAAAGACAAAAAGTGTGCATGATCTGTAGGTGCACAAACACAATCACAAGCCTGAAGTGCAACCCCCAACCCTCTACATATTCAGGGGGAACAGCTGGAGATAAAGCAAATGTGTAGGGAATGTGTGTGTGTTCTGGTGTGACACATCTGGGTAAAGCAACACGAGGGGGTCCTGACAGATAAGGGCTGAGTGAGAGCCTGTTTCTGTTGTGCTCTGTCACATTGAAGCTCCTTCCACATGCCTGCCTTCCACCGTCTGCCTGACGCTTCTGCTAGCTGTTAGGTAACCCGATGCTAGTGTGTGTGTACGGTGATACCACGCTGACACACGGTTGCGGCCTCGGAAACGCACGTGTGTGACATGACACGAGGTCCCATGAAAGATGGAGGGTGAGAGAGGAAAAGGACACCGTGGAAGGGCGTGGGAAAAGAGGATGCTGCTTTATGTTGCACAGAAAGTTCAGTTGATGTATGAGAGCGCCATTGACAACAGCGCATCAGTGTGTGACCATGTAGACGACATCGAAGGCCACGGCTCGCAAAAGCGATTTCCATTCTGTGTTTTTATTCCGTTTCTCTTGCCACAATGCGCTCCAAGGCTGTGCTTCGAGCATGTGTTGAAATCTGACTTTTTTTTTTTTTGTGACTGTGCATGAGCTTGCATAAATGCATGTGCGTACGTAGTTGTGTGTGTGGGCTCCCAGTGGGGATTGTATTTCGGTCGGTCAAGCTTGACAGATAACAGCCCACCGTGCTCGTCACATCTATTATTGAGAGGACGGGAAATTGATCGGCTCTAACAGTGAATGTTACCCTGCCTTCCTCAGCGCTTCAGTTCCTCTGTCTCCTCTCTCTACCGCTGTGCTCCCTGCGTTATTTGTCCTCCATCCATCCCTACTCGCTGTCGGACTCCCCGCTGCCCTTGTTTTCAGTCATCCGGTTTCTTTTTGCCTTCCGTCCTCTCTTTCATCTCTCAACCTCCATGACTGTCCCACTTCTTACAGCTTTCTCCCCTCTTTGATTTTTATCTGTTTTTTATTTCCAAGTGAAACTTTAGGATATAAACGTCTATGCTGTCTTAGTTTCTCAATTACCAGCATAATTTGACTTTCCTGGCATGCTTTTCTTCTGTTGAAGTTGTTGTTCCACAGTGTATCAACACAACTCTTCCCCGTCAGCTTGCACAAGTGAGTTAGAGCCCCTTTTCACCCTCCTTCCCTGCATTCTCTCCTCATCTGCCCTCCTCCTCATCATCGAGAAATCACGACTCCGGCTCACCTTTGATCACACTCCCTGGGAACTCTTCATCGCAGAAAGTCAAGTGTTTTATCTTTGTTTTGTGACAATTCAACTCTTGGAAAAAGACCACGTGCTGCCAGCCAACACGGCTGTTTGCGCCCCCGAATGTGCGGCGCGGGGAAGAAGAAAGCCTAATTTGAGCTCAATTCATCATGGCAAGATTGCCCTGCATTTATTGATAATTGCTTTTTTCCGTTTAAAGGGATGGCGTTTAAACCGTCAGTCGTGTAAACATGAGAGATGCAGCTGTTGCCGCAATTAACTTCTCACTTTCCCTAATGAAAGGATTAATCCGCCAGCAAATCTCTCGGCTTCCTTTCAAATGCCAAGCCTCCATTCAGCTGGCTGCCAGTGGAAGAAAGGCGGGCCGTGTCGAACAAAATGGGACTATCTATAACCAGAGCCAAAAGTCACATTCATTTGCTCAGCCTGGTGTCACATCATCAGGGTCTCTTTACTGCTGTGGAACAAGAGAGACCCTTAACCAACTGCTGTTTGATGATTTCCTGAGCGGAGCCTCTGCAAGCGTCTGTTTTCACAAGCAGGCCTCTCTTCAGCACCACCTCCTCCCCTCCGCCTTTTCTTCCCTCTCCATCGCGAGCTCCGATCTCCGCGCTCAGTCCCCCCCTGGAAAAAAAAAAATCTCACCATTGCCTGTTGTCAGAATCCTTCAGAATGGACGACAGGGAGTGCTTTACTTTCCACAGACAGCTGAAAGCCAGAAAGTGAATAGCTGTCTCCTGTTGGAATAAGACGTGTTTGGGCAGCCAGGGGTGAATGACAGCACGCTGACAACGGAGCAAAGCTTAGGCTAAATCTTTGAAGCCATCGATCTGATTTATTGATCAGTTTTTTTTTTCTTTGCGAGACGGAGACAGGGGACAGGTGTGGAGAAGAGCAGATAGATCAAATCCATGACAAATGCCAATCATCCTTCCTTTCCTAGACCGGCCATTGATCAGCAAATTGGAGCGCTTTCTTATCAATGTCAACATTTACTCAAGCTCAGCTTTGAGATGTTAGTTTAGATTATGAGTCTGGTTAGAGAGAATTTTCTCTTCACACTGGCTCTTTACAAACAACCCAAGAGCTTAAACATAAAGTTAAGTGGACTGACAGCACTTTAAAGAAGCCTGGGGTTCAGGCAGAGCACAAGTCGTGCTTGTAGTATCTGATTAGCATCAGCTGTTTCATACATGCTTCACAATCACTGACTCATTCATTCAGCTAGCAGCATGCAATCATATTCATCCAGGTGAGCAGCACGTCAGTTAGAGCCTGACACTTCTGCCATCCCAGGTCCTCCTCCTTACAGCACTGTTGCCTGTACACTCATTTGCATAGTGTTAGTGTAACCTTGTGCTAGCACCTGTTGCTTTGAGCTTGTGCCCTTAAAAGGGCTCCGCATGATGAGCATCAATCTATGTACCACCCCCGCTGTGTGTGTGTGATTGGTAGATGGTTAAAGTTCTGAGTTTGATGCTAAAATACTGTTAAAGTTCTGAGTTAAAATGGACCTCCAGTGCACTGCTGTTTGGGTGTTTGTTTTATTTGTGTGTGTGTGTAAAATGTATAACAATACTTTTTATGGGGAAAATGTGAATAAGTCACTTTTTCCAAAGTGAGTTAAACACAAAACTATGATAACTAAATGGTGTGTGGCTGTTAAAAACCATGATTGGTTACTTCTCAGTGGCAGGAGGCGTTGTGGAGCCAGGTTGTCTGTCCGTCCATCATTGTGACCTCACAAATCATGTTTTTTTCAGTTTCTCTTGGCATTTTTGACATTTAATATCTGAAAGGTCAAAGGTTAACTTCACTGTGAAATCATAATGTTCTGCAAGAGCACTTTTCTCGCCATTATTCAGCGCCGTAACTCAGGAACAGAAGGAGAGATTGTGACCATATTTCACATTTTCTCAGATACTGAATTGGTGACACTTATCTTGGGTGCCCAGTTGGGTGAAAATGTGGTGATTGATAGATTTTCCGTGCTGCTGGGTTAAAGATACGTGTAAAGCACCCATACAAATGTATATCTTCTTTGTAACAGCATCCATATTTGAGGCATTGTCTGCTGTCATGGCTACACTTGGATGTAAACTGCAACCTGTTTTTGTGGCAGACACGTACAAGAGTGTGGCTTTAAAACTAGTTAGTATTGTTGATTTATGTTAGATTTAATCCATATGTGTGTTTATTAAAGGGAATTAGCTCTGACAGCCGAGCGCTCACTGCGACACACATTCAGAGAGATCTCTCAAAGATCAGAGCCTTTTCTGCCACGTCTAACTTTATAACCATTTGCTACAAATGGTTAACTCCTTTACATACGTTTTTCTGATTAAACTGCTTCTTATATCTATACAAACACTCTCTGCTGTAACAAAGAGCAGAAATAAATTGATTAAACTGATTATGAGCATCATTATCAGGGACTGCCACTTGACCATGTATTTTAGATAATGATAAACAGGATGGAATGAAAAAGGTGAAAATTAAGCAAAAACCTCTTAGTTTAGCCCTTGAATTTGTGTTTAAATAACATAACAACTCTAACAAAGCCACCTTTACAGGAGGTGTTGGCCCAGTTGTTTAGTCTGCACCAGGTTTTTATTGACAGCTTTCAACACCAGCCTAATGAAATAAATTCAAAAGCTAAACGGATACGAAATCAGCTATGAAATCCATCTGCTGATAGTGAACTGTTAATATAGCGATCTCCCGATCTGTATAAAGGGACGTTTAGCCTCTATTTATACAAGATTATTTCGTACAGTGCAGGGATTTTCCCTGATCAGTCAGACAGAGGAGAGGAGTTAAACCAGATGTGTGTTCAGCTTGTGCCCTGTTCAGCAGCTCCATAATAACAAGTGAGTGACATGTAGCTACCATACAGTGACTGTCCTCCTACAGAATCCTTTTATTTGTCCTGACTGTTGTCCTTATTTATGATGGTGGTCCTGCTGCAGACTTGGCAAACAATCCGTTATTTCTTGGTGAGCTCGGACAAGATAAACAAACACATCAGGTTCAGTAAAATGCAGCTTATAAAACAGATAATTCAGGTCCTCAATCATGATTGGCTGGACCGCGTTCAAAACCCTCGTAAAACACTCTATAAACACACACCTGTGACCGCATCACATCTTATATTACTGCCATAATCAAATTGTTCCATAATGTCAGCTTTGTTGTGAATTTTGATTTACTGGATGGGCTAAGTGTTGATTAAAGGTGGAAAGAGATGGACAGCAGAGAGGAGGGAGATAAAAAGGAAGGAGACACGCTGAAATTACTGAGAGAGCGAAACTGAAGTGATGAAAAAGTCAAGAAATGAAGCCAGGACTATTAAACTATGAGAAGACAAACACATCAGGTTCAGTAAAATGCAGATAGTCTATCTGGTCCTTTTGCCACAGAGTCAAATGGACCAGAACCTGCTGTTAGTGAACAACCACTGTACAAAAACACAGGACCAAGGAAACCAGTGTTCATGTCCCCTGTGAAACCAACATTCAATGTTGTTAAATCAAATTGTGTCCTTATGTTTTACGTCACTTATGTCCCCTACATAACCAGCAGTTACACACAAAAGTGGTTATTTTAACCCAAACCTCTACCAAGTAGTTCCATGCCACAATATTAACCATGTGCTCAAAACAGAAAATGTAACATGTTTTAAACAGCGACCATTTCACAATAGAATCATATTTTTTCAAGTGAACAAACTTGTACGTATATTTTTGTAAGATATCATACGAGCTGTTTAAAAAGGTTTAAACGTTTATGCTTTCCACTGTGTCTGTGTCATTTGGCGATCATTCAGCTAAATGTTGCTAAAGAACTACAGTGCTTGGCAGATTAATGTTTATTTGTCGTCACTTTTTTGTGTGTTTATTTTATGAAACCCTGTCTTTTATCACCCTTAGTGATTATTGAACAGCTAAGGTTGTTTTAACGGCCCTGAGCTGCTCTAAAATCACTGTAAACCACGGCCTCTTGGGGCTTATTGCTCTAATTATTGCTGCCACTCAATAGAATTTGATTTCCCCATGTTGGTCCAAGTGGCACCGATGATGCATGATGACCAAATGTCCAGTAAATGAATTCCCCTTTGGTCCATTTAAGGCCGTGCTTACAACTGTTGTAATAAGTCAGCGTGAACATGAACCGGAGCAGGACAAAGGAACAATAATGTACATGTTTTTCCTTGGACCGGAACAAAATATACTAAACTGCAGGTGTCAAAGTGACCCTGGTTATTCAGCCCCCAGCAAAGTGTGATTAACAGCCTTAACATCAGCCTAAATGAACCCAACCACACGGTCGAATGTCCATTTAAACCGACCAAACAGGTTAGCTGTGAAAGCCCTCTCCAAGATCATATGTAAAAGTTTGATACAAGACAGTTTTCAAAGGTTAACAACCTCTCTCCTGCTAATATTGCTTGAGTAAAGTCATTTATATGGCTTCACCCAAGTCCATATCCTTGGTTATTAGTCCATCGATTGACTGTGAGAGCTCTGGCTAAAACAACCATTATTGGTCAGACACAGAACGCTGGGTGTTAAGTGGCTGCTCTCTTGTTTAAATAATCGTCTCTGCGGCGGTTGGACCCATAACAATTTAAATTCATTATTCCGTCTTATTTGTTTTTGCTATTTTTGGATCTGTAGCCTATTTTCCCTCATTTCTATTCAATTTGCATACATCATTGACACAGCCTGTGTAGTGTGTGTCGTTTACTGAGGTACGTATTACAGGTTACAACTCAGAGTGATTTTGCACAAAGGCAGCTACAGAGAGAAGGACTTTTATCTGAGACAAACACCGACTTCTTATTTATGCATTTTTCTGCGAGTTTGTGTCTTGTGTACAGTTTGTTCCGCTTGAGCTAAATGAAGTGATATTTGAAGGGGGATTAAGTATCAGACGACGCGCGGATTCATAAACAGCTATTGTCTTGATCCCTCGGATCCCGGGCCCCTTTATCTTAGTCATTATTAGTGTCTCTCTATCGCTACCTATTTCTCCCACAATCCCTCCGTTTATAATCTCAATTTAGAGCTCCTATTCTGACCACACCAGTAGCCAACTCATTTTAAAACCCAAGATTACACAACTGCCCTTCTCCGTATCGCAACCTCTTCATCTCTCACTCTCTAGCTCTCTCTTCGCTAATCCAAGTATCTTATCTCGCAGCTTTGACTGTCTCCCAACTGTCCATTCTCTCTGTCT
>CAFUXE010000314.1:642338-657566 GCA_903364295.1 Serranus cabrilla
ACAAAGCGTAATGGGCGCATGCACGCACTCACACAGGCATCCGCAGCTCGGCATTAAAGCACGCAGGCAGCTGGAGAACACACACACACACGCACACAGTCTCTTTCACAGCTGAATGAGCATTCACTCCCTGCGTGCCCCGTTCTCTCCGTCTGCAAAGAAAGAGAGAAGGAGAAAAAGTGGCCGGCTCGGACCTCAGCAGATAGAAACTAATGACTGTCTGATTAATTCATTAGCCTGACACTTTATTGCCTGGCTGCTGGAGTCATCGCTGTTTACTTTTTTATTATAGCCCGACCCCATGTACACACTCTGTTCCTGACACGTTCTCTCTCTTGCTTTCTTTTTTCCACAGCTGTAGAAATAATAAGCAAAAATGATGATGTTTTCGCCGGGCCAAAGCAAGATGATACAGACTTGGAGTGCTCTTTGGCTGGCCCCTCAGAGTCTAGTTTTTCCTCATCTCCATCAAATCCTTTGTCTTACTGACAATCTCCAGTCTCAGCTGGCCAACTGCTATGGAGGCAAAGACTTTATAAAGTCTCATTTTGGCTGAGGACAAGATAAACCAGGGCCGACTCCCTCACGGTCCTCTGTGAATTCGGATTGATCCGCGGGGCTGATTGGTGATTAGTCTGCCACTTAATTCTATCTTTAGTCAAACCTGGAAAACAAAGTACTTTTCAGAGCACTCCAGTTGGCCAAGGAGTTTTGAAGAGTGAGATGAAAGACCAAGCAGCTGTCGGATGGGCTTTTTCCATCGCGCGGGTTAGCTAACTTGGAACGGAAACGAGTAGAGCAAATGGATTTGAAGAGTCAAAAAATGAACGTGCAGAGCGGCGCGGAGCAGAGAGAGCTGTCCTAAATGAGAACAGTCACCTGTGGGGAGTGATAAGAGCTGGCAGATGGGTAGAGCGATAAATAGACAGATGGGTAGTTAGATAGATGGAGGGCCCTGATTTGCTGAGATGGAGAGGTTGAGAGAGATGATGGGCAGATGGGGTAAAGAGATACGGAAGGAGACGGGAGAAACTTTCTCTCCGTGCTTTAAGGCTCTCTGTTGTCTTTGGGGTTATTTTCTCCAGTCAGTCAGCCTCCTCTCTCTGCCTAGCCTGGCCTCTTGTCTCCTACCGTCACTCAACCCCCCTCCCCTCCCCTCCCTCCCCCCTCACTCCCCCCTTTTCTCGCCGTCTTCGTCTCAGCCACCACTGCACTCACGGGATATTTTTAATAGAATTAGGCTGCTCTTGTTATCAGTGGAGCGGGTAGCCACGGAGTGAGGCGAGATTGAAACAGCGATTTCCAATTTGAGATTGTGTCACACACATCTCCCTGCGCCCAGATAGCATCAACGAATCACCGCCACCATCTCTCTCACTCACTTTGTCCCCTCTCGCTCTCCCTCGTCGGGTATTTTAGCCTCGCGTCGGGCCTTTCCGCACATGCATGACTAACGTCTAAATGCATACATGCTCCCTCCTCTGTCGCTCTGGATTCACTGGCTTCTCGTGACAGTTTATCTCCTTGTCTCTTTCGCTCTCATCCGGGGCGCATTCGGAACACATCTCCCTCTGCCTCCTCTTAGAGCCCTGTCCTGGAGTCACTTAGTACCTCCAAAATGCTTTTTCTCTCCACTTCGTGTCTTGTCCCACTCCTCCTCCACTCTTGTTCATTCCTCATACCTCCACCTCTCCGTTTCTCTCCTCTCCCGTTATTTCGCATCTCTCCTCCCACACCGCCTCCTCCTCCTCCTTACTCCGCCGGTTTCTGCCTCCCCCCCCCCTTCTCTTCTCATCTCGTCCAGTGTCACTCTCTCTATCCCCCCTGCGAATACCCTCTCCTCCCCTTCATCCTCTCTTCTCTCCTCATCCTCTCCCCTCTGCTGCCTCAAGGCGCTGGATCCCTTTGACTTGTCTTGTCAGGTCTTTGGATTTCTGTCTTACCTCCAGAGATATATAGTGTGTGTGTTCATGCATTACAGTCCTCATTGCTTGTGCGAGTTTTGTGTACGAGCCTGTGCTGGAGAGGCGAGATTGATGCTGATGCCGCTGTGTGTTTGTGCATGTGTGGGTGTTTGTTAGTTCCTTTACTAGTTCCCATGGCCGGAGGGTCTTTTTTTCTTCAGCACAATGCCACAACTCCACCTTTTGAAAAAGCTCGACGCAAGTGCTGCCTTAACACGCAGCCCTTATTTAATATCCTCTTCCATTAGCCAAGCCAGCGGAGCAACCTTGATTCTCCCACTTCATTTTTTAAAAATGTATTCCTCTCCATGCCAACATTTCTCTCATCACAATAATTGCCAAATCCACAATGTGTGAACACTTCCTATTACACACCTTCTCGACTTCTTTATGGCAATGAATGCTGAATTTGACCTATGCTTGCCAACATTTGACCCCTCTACTGAGAAATCCTCCTCCATTCTACTTCATAAATTCAATATACTTGAAAATCTTTTGCGCTCTCGTGTTGTTGTGCTGTAGCTTGTAGTAACTATGGAGCCTAAATGGAACAGAAGGACAGGTCTTAAGTCTGCCAGGTCAAATGATTGACTACATATAAAAGCGGAGAAAGGCAGAACGATATAGGCCTGAAGCCCACTTGAGCTTTTTGAATAATTCAACATATGGGTTAATAGTTCAAAGACACGCAGTGGAAAACTTCTAACTAACTTCTATGATGTAAGTATTTGCATGCTGTATACGCCCACATGCATGCACAAATGTACATGTGCACATGCAGAACAAAGACAGTGGTCTCCTTACTTTAATGTACTCAGATATGCTTTAGACAGCGTGTGCTGAAGGCTGCAGTTGGATGCTCTTACATGTCTGTAAAAGTCCCCTCAAGCTTGTCAGCGGATAATAAGTGGAAAAAGTATTTTAAATGTCAGCTGTCAAAATCGCCCACATGCACCTGGACGAGGGCGTACGTCTCCCTTCAGCTAAAGCACGGCAAAGCCCTGTGCTGTACTGTGGTATGTTCCGTGCTGTTAGACTTCACTTCTGGATCACGCGTTCAGGGGCAACAAGCACAGCTCTGAGATGAAAACTATTTTTCGCTTAATTGCATTCGGATATCCACCGGCTAAAGTAACTTTGCACCCTAAAGATTGCTTGAGGCGTTTCATCAAGTAGGGAAGAGAGCAGTGGAAAGGCGAGACGGGGCTCTGGACCGATAGAAAACAGATGCTTTTAAGCTACTGTACTTTTATGTTTCCGAAAGAGTTTGTGCCTGCCTGTATTACAAAGTGATCCTTTGGACAGAGCTTGTCAGTTACACTAAGAGTCATTTTTCAGTTGTGAAGTTTAGGCTTCAACTGAAATGTAATTTTTTTGTAGTTGAAAGCTTGAAAAAAAAGCCGGCTGAACCTTGAGTTATGATTGTTTTATCAAAATAGCCTTGGGAAGGTCAAGTAATTCAAATGAAATGAAACTAAATATCATTGATTTAAATTTTTACTACATTAACCCTTGAGCCCCCAAGCTGTTTCAGGGCATTTTTTGCTCTTTTTACATTTTACTCATGGTGACCTCTATTGAATCAGCAGAATAACACAATTATAATAACATGAATCATAAAAAAGAAAATAAGGCAAGTTGAATATCTCTGATAAATATTTTTTTGTGAAAACTGGAATGAAATTGAATTTACATATACAACACTTTTCCAAGTGCACACAAGTGCAATATTTGGGGAACCAAAGGGTTTTTACAACCTCTTTTTGCAAGCTCTCCTGTCCTCTCCTCTCTGCTCTGTGTAAACATGTCAGATTTGAAGTGAATATGTGTCACGTGACTGTTTGTCTCATCATGGATTCCTAGTGTTGCTGAGGAGTGCAGATGTGAATGTTTTGAACAGGATCTGGTTACAAACAGTTTATTTTTGGCAGCAGTTTAAAATAGACAAATATCACAATTTTAAGCTTTGTTTTGGTTACTTTTTCTAACGGAACGTTTTGTAACCTACAATCCGTTCGAGGACTGTAGGAAAGTTCAAATTTATTGTGTGATAATAATGCCTGTTTTAACAGTTTGTTTTGACGATGAACTGTATAGTTTTGGCAAGTATTTAAAGAAAACATACATTTCAATCTTGCTGCAGTAAATTATAGTTGGCACATCCCCACTTTGAGGAAGCTGACAGGAATACTGGCAATGATGTAAAAAGTGTACTGCTGTGTACAGAGGCAGCAACAAAATATATTTTAGCAATCTAAAAAAATCAGTATCAGCTTAAGTGCATACTATATTTAGAATATTTCCCCCACTTTACCTTGTTGTCATACAGCCCAAAAGTTGTTCTATTCTCTCTTTAAAGCCACCAGACTCCTTTGACAAAACAGTCATTTTACCTCGCAGAACACCGGAGTTACTGCTCTGCCGCTGTCTTCATTGTTTAATTTGTTCGTGTTATTTTTTTACTTTAGTGTTTTAGGGTTGGTTCAGATTGACCAAAGTCACATAATAACACAAAGAAAACTATCCAATCATGGCAGCAGAGGACCAGCAGCTCATGTTCAAATGAAGGAAAATGACTGTTTTTTTGTCAATGGAGTCTGGTGGCTTTCAAGAGAACAAAGCTGGATATAACAGCTTCAGTTCCCCGTTGAAAAGGGCCGTCTGACTGCTTGGTAAAGTGCTGAAAATATTCTTATTTATAGCTTACACTTGAACTGATATTGATATTTTTAGGTGGCTAAAATATATTTCGCTCCTACCCCCGCAGCAGTACTTTGCTTCGCCTCTGCTGATACTCACGCCTGCTCCTGCACACAACGCTAGGTAACACACTGACTTTGGATAAGTACCTCACACAACCCCACTCCAAAAAAATCTGAACTATCCCTTTAAAGTTGCTTTAAAACTTTGCATCTCCAGTCTCTTGGCAGGTCATGATTAATACGTACACACAATTACTTAAGACACTAAACAAACAGGATAGGACACTTAATGTGGTCATACACACACAGGGAATAGAGGCGCATATACGCACTAATATAGCAAAGTGAGCTGTTTAGTCATGAATGATGAGCTTCTGATGGGAGTGATTTGATTACCCTGGTTGTTTGTCCTCGGATATCTTACCCTCCACCTCTCCGTCTCTCTCTCCGTCTCCGTCTCCCTCCTCTTCCCCCTCCCACCGCGGCAATCCATTTCCCTCTGAAAGTGACACTTTAAAAGGCTGATAGCTCTTTGGCCAAGTCTCCGAGCCTCAGATCGATGGCTGGCGGAGAGCTGCGTCGAGGTACTGCGTGTGTCTCGCGTCTCCAGACACGGGGAGTTGAAGTCCGCACACCAGGTGAAGATGCTTTTCGATTTGTTGCCACCACATGATCGTCGGGTCCCTGCGGACAGGGAAATGGAGGAAAGGTGACATTGTTTAGCTTTCTCTGCCGCCTGTCTGAAAGCAGTTGGAGTCGTGTTGTTTTAGTAGACAGGTTGGAGTGGACTTCACACCACCACAGACACACACATAAAAAACATGGTTCCACAAATGTATTTTGCTTAATTACATAGGCTAAGATGTATGTGTAAAAAAATACTTTGTTTTTTTATCCATTCCGACTCCACTCCACCGCTCTCCCCCCTGTTGTTTCTTATTGTTATAAAATTCTTCGCTGCAACATTATTCTGCAATCAGAGCGCTCATTCCGGCTCCTATAATTACTCTACCTCTTCTGTTCAGCTTGCTGCTCCTGAACAAAGTTGCAGTGAAAATGGAACCCATTTTTTATTTCGACAATGGCTGCTGAGGTGTGCAGCTGATTGCCAGGAGCCGCAGATGAGGAAGACATGCAGAGAAGGCTGGCTGTGCTCTTGTGTGTCTCTAACCAACCCTGTGGTTACCAGTGATCTATCCACACTACCTGGCTCCGGTTCAGCTCCCGCTGAGCCCCCCAGAGGAGGACCTCCAGCCCCGACTCTGCTGCTTCCCTCCCTAAAGCAGCCCGGTCTTGGCCTCTGCATGCAGCCAGACCGGCCTTAGGGGAGCCGAGAGCTGTGGAGCATGGATGGATAACTATCCAGGGCTAAAGCCCACCTTGAGGTGCAATGAGCGGCATGGGAGAGGGGTAGCAAAGGCCCCCTGGAGGTGTGGAAAAGAGAGTGTAGCCAGAGCAGTGAGCCAAGCCTGTTTCCACACCGGCTCTGTACACCCGAGGGCCTGTCACACGATCAAACCATGGAATCAGGGACAAGGAGTAGGGAGAGTATGAAAAAACACACACACACGTTTCCCCATTAGAGACACAATGTCCCAAACTTTGCAGCTTTATTCTCACATTCACATGTATCGCATCCAGCAGGGCAAAATGGCAGAGCTGAGATCAGGCTGTGTTAAAGTGTGAACAGTATAAATATTCATCAAGTCAGCGAGCAGCAGTGTGGAGGAGAAGCTGTGGAGGATCTCAGAGGGGAAACTGAGATTTTCTTTTTTTTATTCTCACTGCTGTGAAACGGGGTATTACTGTGTCAGAACATTTGCTCCACTACAGTTAGAAATGTCATCCGTGTAACTATAGGTTAAATCTATAATCACCTCTTGCCATGAGGACACTTTTTTGTGGACTCTTAGAGACCGGGCTGGTGGCTTTTTGTGAACCCTTTTTTAGTTTCTCATAGACCCGCAAAGGGAAAATACAGGCTTTTAGTCCACTTTCATACAGCTGGATGATGCTCCGCCTCCTGCCGGTGACCCCCCGTAGGCGCTGGATTGCGACCCAGCATGCCGGGGCCTTCAGGGGGCCCCTCTCCTCCCCTCTCCTCTCCTCCCTCCGAGTGCGCTCTCCTCATATCGCTCCATCTCCCTGAGTCTTTATCGCAAAAACACAGCACCACCACATTTTAATCATGCCCCCGAATGGAAGACACTTTTCCAATTAATGGAACTGCCGTCGTGATGCACTGTGACTCCGCGAAGCCGCACTGCGCAATCGGCCCAATAAGCCACAGCCGCCATCGCCGCCTCAGCTTGATGTATGACCGCCTCACAAGTTTTGAATGTGAACAAGATGATTTTTTGAAATAGAGAAATCCGTAGTGAATGAAAGCCTATTGGTGAGGCAGCAAAGGGAGGGAAAGTGAATGAGTAATGCTCCGCTGAAGCTGCTGAGTGGCCAACAGTGGATGTCTGTGGTTGTACTTGGGCACCTCGCGGGCATGAATGTATGGAATTATGAATGTGAAGCAGGGAATTACTAAAAAAAGAGCATGCACGCTCAGCAGAAAGCGGCCCCGGATAAATAAAGGGTCAGAAACTGTTGTCATCACTCCAGTTTGTGTCATTTTAAAATCACAATCTATTGATAGGTCATTCGGTCACCAACAGACAGCCCTTGTTATCCTCCCACAGGCAGGCATTGAGTTATTTCCAACAAGTGAATGACTTTAAAGAGGGTTTTTAGTTCCTTTGCTTGGCATCATAAACAGTGAGAGGAAGTTTAGCAATAAATGGAAGCGTTGCACTTGCTTCTGTATTGCTGCTGCTTTATTTCAGGGATATATTTCCCAGTGTGTATTTATAACTCTGGGTTCATTCCAGCTTAGACAGGGACCTATCACTTCTCCCAGAGATACAGCCCACAAACACACAGCGGTGCTAGTGGTTGTGTGCGTGTGATTATATTTGGGTGAGAAGACATAATATACGCTCTGAGTCATTTGTACTCGAGTCCAAATGTATGTGTGCACTGTCGTAAAGGGAGGGCATTCAAGTTTTGCATGCGCACACACACACACACATGGGAGCATAACATTTCCAATGGCAGACACACTCATGCCGCAGCTCTTTATGCAACCTCACAGCTTGCCTTCTTGTTGCTCCGTATATTAACTTGCCCTCCCACTCCATCAATCAGCTTGACACCAATCAGCGGGAATCCGCTGCGCGTAACATGTTTATGAAATGAAATAATTTCCTAATGCCTCACTAGTCTCAGAAATATGTTGAGCATTTTATACCTGGCTCTCCTCGAGGACACACTCCTTCGAACAGAATTAAGAGGAAAATGGCTTCTCTCCCGCGCTGACAGGGAAGGTTGAGCGGGCGTATTAACCAGAGGTAATTGAATGTAGAAGTAACAGTGCGCAGTTTAGCGTTCAGATTAACCCTTTGCACCTCTGCTCCCTCAACCAAGTTCTGGTAGAAGTGGCTGGTGAAGTCGGGCTCCCCTTCGGTGGGAGAAAGTTGTTGTGCTGGTCTGGAAATATTTAGAGTTTGGGGCCTGCGAGACATAGCCATAGTTCAACTCAGTTCATTGCTATTTATCATGAGTGACGGGTTGGGAGTGAAAAAACTCAACACCTTTCTGCGTGAGCAATGGAGCTGTCTTATTACCCACAGTTAGGAAGCCAACTGGGTGCTTACTAGAGTTCTTTTCTGAAAAAGACAGAAACAAGCGCCGGCAATTCATTTGTTTGTTGTTGTTGTTGTTTTTTCTAACTGCACAATTCAGTCTTCTAGAGAGATTTCATTATTTTGATGGAATCAGATTGCTATTGAAGCTGAGAACAGCCGTGCTTGCAATTATTTTTTAATTCCTTTAGCTATTTGATGTGGAATTTCAATGGATAAGTTATGCAGTAATAATACTTGATTTTCTTCATGGGTGAAATCCGAGGTGTCCTGAATTGAAATATCTCATTCATTGTCATTGTTAGGAATTCTGAAGCAATGTTTTTTTTTATAGCATCTCAAGTACTAATATGGAACTTTTCTCTAAACTGATAGAGTAAAATGCTTGCCTGCTAAATGCTCCAAAAAAGTTGGGACGCTGTCTGAAATATAAACAAAAACAGAATGCATCAAATACAAAATGAATCTGTATTATCAAGAGATTACAGAGCTTGTTTTCTAAAGATAATGACTTCATTATCTCTGTTTCTCAGGATAATGTAGTTCATAAGATAATGCTTTAATTAACTTGAGATTAAAAAAAAACTTGTTTTCTCAGGATAATTAGTTAATTATCTTGCTATCTCGAAAAATAACAAAGCAAATTCTCTAAAATAATTGAGTTAATTGTCTCTTAATCTTGATATAACCAGCCTGTTTTCTCAAGATAGTGAATTAATTATCTCGCTATCTAATGATAACAAAGTTCATTCGATAAAACATTAATAAACTCAAGCTATCAAAGCTTGTTTTCTCAGGTTAATGAGTTAATTATCTCGAAATCTTAAAATAAAAATAAAAAGGCATAATTAGTTAATTATCTTGCCATCTCCACATAACGAAGCAAATTTTCGAAATGTATTGAGTTAATTGTCTCTTTATCTTGGGATAACATAGCCTGTTTTCTCAACATAGTGAGTAAATTATCTTGATTTCTCCAGATATCAAAGCTCATGAGATAATGCGTTAATAAACTCAAGATAATAGCGAGTTAATTATCTCGAATTCTAGAGATAACAAAGCCTGTTTTCTCAAGATAGCGAGTTAATTATCTCATTACCTCAACATGACACAACTTGTGATCTTGAGATAATGGCATAAAAAACCCAATTGTAAGCATGGCTGTTCTGGATCCTTTGTAGATGGCAGAAAAGAGATGTGAAACTAATAAAAAAGTACAGATGTTGGATTAAGTCTTGACATGGCTGTGATGATACAGCAAGCTGACGTTTGGTTCAGCAGTCCTGACTTGGAACCCTTTTTACAACCGTTTTTTATTACAACATTGAATCTGACAGGGAAAAGCAGATATAACCTTATCATGCGAAGGTCAGGATCTTTTCAGTATTCTGCAAGCATTTCAGATCTTTTTCTTCTTTTTTTTTTTTTTAGCTGCACAACTTGGTAAAGCTCAACGGTGTCATGTGGCCCCTGGAAGGTCATGCAGGGAGGCATGGGCAGTTGTCGTCCCAGTGGAGATGGCAGAGATGGCCATACATTTTACCAGTAATTGGTTTTGGGGCATAATAAAGAATGAGGGTCAAGATCACATGAGCTGAGGTTAACCAGTAGCAGGGGGGGAGTATACATAGTCAACCAAGGTCAAAAGAAAGATATGAGAATTCATATCTAACCACTTGGAGGCTAGGCAAATCTTTGCAAACGACAGGTACTGAAATAGAAAAGAAAAGAAGGTAGGCAGAGAGAGAGGGAAAAGCAAGAAGCTGTGAATGAGAATGGAAGCAAAAGTAGTCTAATTGCTCCAAAGGGAATTTACCTTACACATGAGTAGGTTCGACAATGTGTAGAGCGAAAATCAACAAGACGAGAAAACGGGAGGCGGGATGAGTAGAAAGAGCCAGAGAGTGGATGGAGGCGGGGCGGGACGGAGGGAGATAAAGAGAGACAAAGTAAGAGAGACAGAGAGTAAGAGCACTACTATGTCTCCATTTCCACGGAACCACAAACCGAGCTAGTTTCCACCAATTACATTCATGTCAGCGTGCGTCCTGGATTCAAAATGCAACAACAGCCTAGAGGGGCCTTCACTCTCCTGGTACACACTCAACATCTCTCTCTGCCTGCCACTCCAGCCTTCTTTGCCACACACACACACACACCAAATATCCACCCACACGCGCAGACGCTGTGTGTGCACATATCACACTCGCACACATAATAATCTCATCACTCCCTCTAGCTTTGTCTCTCTTTGTCACCCACACACACTCGCTCACACACCCACCTACCAACCAGCCAAACACATTCCCACCCAGCATCCACTAACACACACACACACTTCGACGCACACAAATCTCCTCTGTCACTTCCCTCCACTGTCTTCCAATTCCATTTCTCTCCCTCTCTTCTCCTCAGGCTCTCAATCCATCCATCCACCCCCTACTTGTCTCATTCTGTCTGCACACACACACACACACACACTGCTGCCTATATTTGTGGGTCTCAGTGTATGTGTGCCCTCCTCTCCTCTCAGATGATAGTAATAAGGCCGGTGATTGCCTGAGATGGAGATGAGGGATGGCGCCTATTGATGATCGTGCCTGTGACAGCCTGGCAGCAAGCTAGACGTAGGGCCTTCATTATTAGTGGTAACAATAACAGCAAAACTCAGGCCTTAATTGAATGAAAAAGGGCGCTGGCAGCCAGCCGCACGATCTCAAGGTGGGTGGGAGAAAAAAATGGACAGGGGGCGGGAGTGACGGCGAGGTAGAAGGGAAGAAAGATGATGACAGAGAAGCTTGAAGAAAAAGGGAGTGTGATAGAAGTAGGGGGATGCCCACAGTGAAGGTGGGAGGGAAAATGCACGGAGAAAGAGAGATGTAGAAAGGGGGAAAAACGGGGAAGTATGAAGTGAAGTGGAAAGTGTGAAAGGCAGCGGCCCAGTGAGTGCTCTGGATAGAGCGTGACAAGGCGCGCAAGAGAAGCGTGGACAATTAGAACATTATTATTGAGTGGAGAGATTAATAAATAATTGACAACATTCTGTTCAAGTGGCGAAGAAGGGAGAAATGAGGGTTATAAAGCAGCGAAGGGACTGCCAAGAGTGGAGAGGGAAGCACAGAGAGGGAAATACAGACACACAGAGAAAATATAGTCAGGATTTAAAGTCCCCACACACTACATGTCTCACTTTCCATGTGGATCGCTTTATTTTTTGCACAGGTTTTGATATGTTCAACATTTCTGCTTCCATTTAAATGTGATGGAGGCGAAGGGAATTTTAATAGAGATGCTCACAGCACTAATGTTACATTATATTTAAGAAAAAAAACGTTTTTAATCTTTACTTTTGACGTTTTCTTTTACTTTTTCATGATCTTTTAGTGGATCGTGATTCTTAGATCAGGATGGAGATTCTCTATCGGTTTAAATATTTGGATTTACATTACGTCTCAAAATGTTGAAAAATGTAACAGCGACATCTCTGTCTGAAATCAGTGACCCAGTTGAGGCCCTGTCACACCAGACAGTAGCACAGCGAATACATCTCGCTCATAGAACATGTGGTTCTAACCTGACGCTGCCTGATGCTTTGGTACACAGAACCATCTGAGAAGTCTTCATTGGAAACTGTTTGTAAAAGGGCAAACACTTTCAGAAAAGTACCTGGCAGGTGATTGGATTAACCATCTGTCTGTCATCCTCACACACCGTCTGTGCCGAAACCACTTGGGAGAAGGGCAAAAGCCTTCAGTGCGTGTTCTCTGCACGTCTTTGAGTGAAGAAATACTCTTCGTTTCTGATATAACTGAGGCTTATACAGCATCTATGCTAACCTCTTGAGGACCTTTTCACGCCGTTGTAGAAACAGGTGGCTGCCAGTAGCTTCTCATAGGATGCTGATAATGGAACACATTACTAAACTTCCAGTTGACCGACTCACAAGCATTACTGTGAGCCTGGCAAGATGGATATGCGATACGGTAACCCTGTGATTCTTGTGTGATCTACTGATCCAGCGTCTGTGCAAGGTAAATGTGGTGCTGGAGAAAACAGCGATTCCCGGATCTGAAAAGTGAAGCCAATGCAGAAGCACAATCAACCTGCATTCTTTCTAATGGCAAGCAGGGGGGGACACAACTTGTTGCAAAAAGAAGCTCAACTGTATAGAAGTTTATGAGAAAAGGACCGTACGTCTAACTTGATTTATTATCTCAGTAAACATTTTCCAAATCAGTTTTTGGTTCAATCCAACATGATGGTCATTTTGTAAATGATGGTCCTATTTGAAGTAAAATAGATGATAAAGCAGAGTACACTTTAGGGCGGGGCTAACTTGTAATTGGCACACTTTTTGTGTTTTAACTTTGACCCTTTCACAGTGTGTTTTCAGTTAATCTGGTTAACTGTAACATTTTGGCCACATAAAAATGTCTTGTTTAGCATTTGGTGGCTGTTCAAGCTAGCCAGCTAGCACTAGAGTTAGCTTATAACAAAAAAAACGATCCGTTCTGTGTATTCGCTGGTTTCAGTAACATGCTGACACTGTGGCACTTCTTTTATACAGGCTATGTAGGACGTGGTGATGAAACTGCAGGGCTAGTTGGTGAACTGCTGTACGGCTACAAGCAAGATGGGAATGTACAAGCATCAGTCACAATTTATTCAAAGGACGTATTTGTACCATTCACTCTCGTCTCACAACTGTCTGTAAACACTTTATGTTTTATGCAGCAGTTTATACTCTGACTGAAGAGGATTATATAACAGTGGATAGTGCTTCCTTCATTTTGGACTTTGAGGCTTTCCTTTCCCCAGGGCAGCACTGTGAAGACAGCTTACTATTGGTCAACGGTGCAAATTTAGCCTATCAAAGTCAACCAAGGTTGAGCTCCACATGAAGAATTTGTGCAGATTTACATTGCCCCCACAAGCAAACCCACTGATTGTGGCAAATCCGTTGATGTAAACTGATTTTGTTGCAAAGTTTTGCCATTTGAAAAGTTGATATGATGGGGCTTTTACTTTGGATAATCCACAGACCCCACTGGCAGCTATTTTCACAGGAACCATTTCTTCTGTAGAAAGTAAGTCCACATATAAAAACGGCTCACAGCCAGGGCTGTTGATTATCTCGATAAAAACAAGGACATAACTCTTGGAAGACACGTTGCTGTTGAAGTTTTCAATGCTGTAAGCACACACAACTCTATTCACTTCCATTGCATTATGCTGGAGGCAGATTTTCAAAACCTTGGCACACAATAGCAAAGCTATCTGCATAATTAGATGCTACTAGAGGTCATTAAGAATTATTATTATTGTAACTGCAGTGAACCCATCCTCAAGAACAAAGCAAGTACATCTAATAAGACTGTGTGGATACAGATGATATATGAAGATTTTTACAAGCAAAACGATAAAAAAAAGACAACTTTTAACTGCTATTCAGATGTGTAATATGATAAGTGTGCATTTATTCAGTGTTTGTGCAGGTAGGAGTCTGCGTCATGGCGTGTTTATGGCTCTATATATCTCTGTGAATTTGTGAGTCAACATGAGATGGCAGTCAATCTGTGCCTTGCCCTTTTTGACAGACTTGATTTAGCAGTGTAATGGCTCCACATCCAAAGCCGCTAATCAAATTGTCACGGCGCGCCACAAACATGCTAACAACGCAATGAGACAGGTCCAAGGATCACGCTAACGACATCATCACTCATGTTAATAACTCAACGTGCTTTTTTCTGATGCCCTTTCTCTCTCTGCTGGCATTAAAAAGGCGGAAAAAAACATAACTGAGGAAAAATCAATTTTTGCATCTGCACCTTGTTTCCGCTCCATCGCCGGAAAAGGGATTTATTAATCAGGGTCAAATCACACGCTGCCTGATGTGAAGAAAAAAAAACACACAGGAAGGAGAGAAGGGAAGGAGGAAATGGAAATGAGGTTGTAAGAGAGGAGAGTTAGGAGAATAGGGCTGTGATGAAAGCAGGCGATACGAGGCCGGAGGTACGGGGCTGAATATTGATAAGATAGTGATAATGTCTGGAACTGAAGAATGGAGGAAAAGAAAGAGAGTAGCAAAAAGACAGACGGGTGCATCGGCCTGCACCTGAGGTGGATTAATGACAGAGGGAGGCTCTCTGGTGGCGACAGCAGCAGCTGCCCTGAATTTTTCATAGCTGGCTTCACGGCGAGATGGCTGAGAAACACCATGATATGTCTCACCCGTGTTCCTCCGAGATCCGCCTTTCATTAGCCGTCCCCCGACCCGAGGTGAAAGCGGCGGTGGAGACGAAGTCGGGAGGAAATAAAAGTCGAAATTGTTTTGAGAAAGGGGGCCAAAAGAAAGTTAATACTGAGGAAGTTGTGAGTGTATTTATGGTCCTCGGGAAAATAAAAGCATTCCGTCTTTGCTGTTGGGAGCTGTTATGATGGATCTTGGGTAATGGAGTTTTGATGGATGAGCGGTGTCTGGCCAGTGCTGGGGTCTGAGTGGAGGGCGGGTACGACTGACTCCACTACATTGATATCTGACCACCAGAAATTACAGCGTCTCCTGCTCCTGGCGCTCCGTACCCACCGTGTTTAATTCTCTAGCTAAATTGTTTAGGTATGTGATATTGAATATCCCATAACCTTTTTATAAGTGCTATAAAACGACTGCAAACCCTCAGAGACAAAACCACAGAGGAGCTTCTGAAATCCACTTTCCCTGTGATCTCAAACATCCAGAAATTCCCTTTTGCCCCCCCTGCTTTAAAGACTGCAATTAGGCGAGGTAAAATGATAATGTTTTCGACTTTAACGTCCCTTTGGTAAACATTGCCGTTAGGATCAATTAACCAACGGCTAATGAGCAAAGTG
>CAFUXE010000314.1:691746-723040 GCA_903364295.1 Serranus cabrilla
ACTGTGCCAAGTGGAGGTTCAGCCAGGGCAGAAGGAGACTCACAGAGTCATTACACCTCTTTCTTTAAAGCCACTGTGTCCAGCACACACACACCTGGAAAGACTTGATAAAATGGTCACGTATAGTACAAGACACACACACACACACACACACACACACACACACACAAACACTTACACATACCCTCAAGCAAAACTAATGATATCGGTGGTAGGTGTGCTGGCCACAAGGCACGGTTTCATTTCAAACGGGCTCTCTGAACTCTTATGGGCCCTGTCCCAAATTAATTTTGCTGCCGTTTTCCCTGATCGGCCTGTTTCTTCAGACATCTCTCTGAATTGGTGGGCCTGCTCCAAATCGATTGGCTGACCCTCTCCCCTCTGCCCTGCTTGACACTTCCTGGCTGATATGAAAGAGCTGGCTCAGTCCCAGCCCCCGGCGGTACCACCACCCAGCCTTGTTGTGGAATTTCGACTGGCCGGTGGGGCTCGCGGCCGTCCTATAGGCCTGCGGTTCTTTTGAAGTCGCCACACACAAGATGAATAGCTTCCCCTCCTTCTTGCGAGAGGAGATTGGGGGATATTCTCACACCTGCCTGCCTGCCTGTGTGCCCTTGCAAACTCTCCCTGATGTGTTCAGGGAATTGAACCCTGCTGCCAATCGCAGAGCTCAGCGGCACCGCTTTACGCCTATTGGCGTTTCACGTGAGCTGCCAGCAGATTTTCCACAGTTTGTAATTTTTCCTGCGTCTCTAACCTCGCCTCCCTTTTAGCCTCACATAAGCAGACCACACACACACACACACACGCTGAATTTGTGGGGGGAAAACATCCACATTCATTAGGCTAATGCACGGCTGTGGAAAAAAAAAACACATTTTCCTGGTGTTTTTATGATTTATCGTGCAGCCGAAATGTGAAATTGTGTATATGGGATATTAGTTATTTAAATGATTTAGAGGTTGGCAGAGAGTACTTTTCCTCCTCGCTTCATGATTTATGGTTATTGCAAAAATGTGAAATTGAGTATATGAGTATAAGCATATTACCTTATGATAATATAAGTAATTGAAGAGATTTAGGAGTCTGGGGAGGCTGGGTGTTGCATACACAACTGGCACCAGGGAAAATGGAAATGGCAGCTTATCAGGGCGAAATCACTCTCCAAGCAGAGGTGACACATCCGTAAATTTGGCTTTTGTGGCCAGTGCCTTCATATTGTTTGGCTCTTGATATATTTGATGGTATATCAGGGGGATATGAAACTCAGGAGTTATGAGATGTCATATTATTCAAGTTAAGAGGAAGTGAAATATGGTGATATCTAGTTGTTGATATAATATTGTTTGGAGGTTCTTGCACACTGACAGTTTGCTGAAGGATATCCCAAAGCTGTGCCACGTCTGTGCCCATAAAATATCCATAGCCATTATATCTGGTTAAGTGCGTTTTCCTTATTATACTTTCCTATTAATCTAGGAGGAACAGATAAGGGTGAGAGGTCAGCCTTAAATGGATTTGGTTTCCTTCGGCTGGGCTCTCCTGCTCCGGAATGACTCTGAGCTGTGCTTTCAATCAGCGCTGCCACCGCTCACTGTGGTAATGATGGCCGGGGCTTCATTAAGAAGCTCGTTAAGTCCCCTCGTTAAGCTGCAGGGCCGTTAAGACTTTGATTGTTAATGGCTCTTCGTTAAGAAGAGTGAGGAACCAGGCTCCCATGGTGGTCCTGACCAGCCGGGTGTTTTTGGCCAATTGGCCCCAGTTGGCCCCCAAAGAAGATGGAGGATGAGAGCAGATCTGAACTCAGTGTAGGTTAAAATGTGATACTTTTCAGTGAACTTGTCTGACCCTGGCCTGCAGCAAAAATATACAACTTAATATCGTAAGAAAACCAGTCAACCTACACAGCTGGTGAGCTGAGCCACTGGTCGGAGCTCGGTTTATATCACTGAACTTAATACAAAAGCAAACAATAAAAGCAGTATTACGATATATCATGTTCTCTATCAATCTCTATAGGTTTTTAATTTGTAGTTTGCATGCAAAAATTCCTAGACAAATTACAGAAAAGGCAGTGCTATTATGTTGGATGTCACAGGGACTGCAATACATGCAGATTATACTGTTCTAAATGCATAAAAACACCTCTGTAAGATGGTATTCATACGGAGGGTTTTCTTTATACTATGAGAGTTTTCTTAAAAGTAGATTCAATAAAAAATAGGCATCTGCACTCTCAAATTAGTGTGAATATCTTTTTTTTTCTTCCAGCTTTTCAGTCAGAGACCTTCTTCAAGGTTTACTGCCTTGAAGTTTCTTCAAGGTTATTCCCTTTTTGACCAAAAAAGGATTTCTCACAGATTTGAGCATGTGGTTGCTCCTTTAGTTCAGTTTGATAGTTTACAGCTCCAGCACCACTTAGTCTGATAACAGGTGAGCCGTGATGTTTTTTTCTCTAAAATTAGATATTGTAATATGTTGCATCCGCCTATTTCATGAAAGCTGTCATTGAAATACCATACACAGCACTATAACATGACCTTAAAGCTCACCTACAGTTTGCCTGTAGATGTTATTGGCCTGCTGTCTGCTGTGTGCTTACGGATTTGTCTGTGGACAGTGATGGGTGAGGAGTGTGTTTCCTTTGCCTCACTGGTACTTTCAGCCAGTCAAGCTCACACACTTTTGCTCCCTCTGCAATGATTGTACACCATTTCCTTGTGTCATTTTGAAATATAGTGAAATTGAAGCATACACCAGTTTGCCTGGACATTTGCAGGTCTGCCAGGTTTGTATATTGTACCAGAGCTACCTGTAAGAGGTCCATGTGGAGGTCATTTGTTTACTCTACTGCAGTATAAATATAGATGGTGCACCAGTCTGTCTTAGGCCCCATTTACACCTCATATGTGACTCCAGTGTCCGATCGAGATCCGATCACTCTGTCCAGCTCAAACAACAGAATGTCCCTCTCTTTTTATTGTTTCCTTCTGCTGCAGCTGTCAGTTGTTTCAGAGGCGAGGCAGCAGTCTGGCAGCTGCTGCTGTTTGGAGGGTTTAGGAGGCACAGAGTCCACATGGACTGACCACTCAGCTCAGCTCCCAGCACTGACACTGCAACAAGCTCCACTGTGATTGTTTATAATTTCTCTATTTCTCTAATTGGACCTTTCTCTCGTTACTGCAGGGAGATATTCCTTGTCTTTTTTTGTGCTCCCCTGCGTCCATAGAGATGCTGTATGTGAACTGCAAATGCTTTTACACTCATGTTCAATGTGGAGGTGTTTTGGCCAATTAAGTCTGACTTCAGTGTGTTTTGGAGGCCTTTGCACTTGTACTTTCATGTGCTCGAGCACCCAAAAATGTTTTTTTAATTCAAGGTGTAAAGGGAGTCTTAGATAGATACTAGATATACTATATTCACAAGGCAGGTATTAATTGAGCTCAAAACAAAAGTAGTACAAAGTGAGGTTTACTTAGTTGATGTTCAGAACATATAGAACACATGCAACATGAATGACGTGGTACTGGGTCAAAGTTGTGTTGTTGTTTTTGTTGACACATCTAACTTTTGTACTTTATGCTCCGCTTAAGCGGCATTCATAATTAAATACAAATGATATAGGGTGCCATTAACTCCAAGTGTAAACATGGAGACTAATTGGCGTATCATATGCATGCAAAATTCAATTTTGGCATATGCATTGCACGTAATTTGAAGGTCTAAAGTCATGTTATTTGTACGGAGCTTCAGGCGAGTGGGCTGAAATAAAACACTTAATTATGTCTGAATTCCAATTAGCTGCTTCAGTGTCAGGGTCCTGGTATTGTGCATGCTGGCTCACTGTCACACTGTCATGACAAACTGAGACACTTAAATATATAACAGAGTCATCATTAATGTTATTAGTAACCCCTGCTCTTTTTCTTATATGACAAGTCAAAATGTCTGAGGGGAAAAGAACCGATGGGCGCAAAAATAGAAGGTGCTGTAAGCTTGACAGGTCTATATTGAGAAAAGTTACGTGATGACACATTGAAAAAAATGGTTCGCTTCTCAAAATCTGTCTTTTGAGACTTTTAGAAATATAAAGTGAAACATTTCAAAGACCTCTGCACCTCTGCCCTCTGTCTGTATGTTCAGTATGT
The DNA here is from genome assembly GCA_903364295.1 of Serranus cabrilla. NCBI lineage: Eukaryota > Metazoa > Chordata > Actinopteri > Perciformes > Serranidae > Serranus > Serranus cabrilla. The sequence continues at coordinate 695,895 of CAFUXE010000314.1, forward strand.
TTAACCAGAGTAGTGAAATACAAAACAAAAGGTCTCAACATTGGAAACATACTTCTCTAATGAGTGCACGAGCTCAGCAGCGTATACTAACAAAAATAGTATATTAATGCAAGTTTCGGTTAGAAGATACAGGCTTTATATAAAACATAGAGAGCATGAGGATCGGCAGCTGAGTCTTGGTTTTGCACGAGTGGTTTGATATGTTTCTGTGAACGTTTCGACACTTTCTCCCATGAGACTAGTTACTTTATGATATAGTTAAGCACAATGAATCCAAGCAGACCTCAGAACTACAACGTTTTTACTGTTAATTTTAAAGCTTATGGGGGTAAGGGTTTTATATCGCCAGATTTCAGTTAAATCCCTGTGTTCCCAGTATTTGCACATTGTAAGTGATTGTAAGGGGCTACCTTTGCAAAGCTGCAGCAGAATGAAGTGACACAGACATTTCAAATGCAGTTTGAATGGTCAAAAAGTGCCACTGTGGTGATATAAATGTCAAAAAGTCAAGAAAACTGTCATGTCTGCAAATTTGAGGGCCTAGGAGTATATCAGTAGGCTGTAAGCTGGGGCTGATTTCAACACATTGACCTGGGGAAGAGAATATTTAACCTCGAGATAAACATTGCTGAGAACACAAAAGTGTTTGAAAGGTCTTCTTAATGTGTCATATTAATCCTCTAAACCCAAGTTTCAGGGCGTTTTTTGCTCATGCCACACATTTTTCACTGCGGTATATAAGTCCTGCACCTCTATGGAAACAAGTAGTATAAAAGGGAAACAAAAAATATGAATTGGAATAAAATGAAATCACTCTGTATATTACATTTTTGCAATTGCACAGAAGTGTTTATCAGCATTTGAAAAAAGGGCTCAACATGTTGAAGTATTTACAATTTTCCAACCTTTCTAGTCCTCTCCTCTCAGTTCTGTGTAAATTGGTCCAATACCAAGAGCTTTTCTAGCATGTAGACCAGCCTTTAGGGCACTGCAATATGTCTTCTTAATTTTAAGGGCACTCTTGAAGGCACTTGATCATGTTTTCAGAGGGTTAAGAGGGTATTGAGCTTGGGGACATAGGACCCTGGGAGCACAGATATGCTTTCCTTTAAAACATGGTTACTTTAGTAATGGTCCCATTAGTTCTTTGGGGAAACTTCAGAAACAGCTAGCATGAGCAGTACTAAGCTAGTCAAAGATAACCCCCATCAGTGGCGTTACAGGATGTTTAGTTATGGAGTGTGTATGGAGAACTTCAGACTTCAGAACAGTATTAGGTCTATTTCTACTCTCCTAAGTGCATACTGCTCTCACACAACACCCTTTATTCTGGCTAGAGTGCTTTCAGAATTTCCAATTTGCATTGTCATTTAAATAAAGGGATCTTTTGAAGGTGAAGTGTTGTTTAACTTTCGACTTGGTGCCAAATTGTTCACACAGTTTTAGCTTTCAACTTTCAGACAGTCTGAACTTCTGATTGCTTTCTTAGCCATAAACAACCTTGTCAACATCCGTACTCATCGTTTACCCCCCGGGAAGCGGGCGTATCCGTGCTATTTCCCCCCCTTGAAAAATGCCGATCCTCAAAGTAAATGAACATTTCGATTCACAGTATCCATTCTCATTTCATTTAGCAAATGTGCTTAGCTGTTGCCATGCAACAATGCTCTCCTGAGCTAACCCACCCATCCCCTCCCCAGCCGGCTCTCCGCTCTTCTCTCCATCTGAAGTCACAATGTCACACTTTCTTGCGAGCGGCGGCTAATTTACCACTCTTTTTTTTTTCTGACACAGTTGCTATTCGATCCACGTAGGTGCGGGGTAATGAGATTGAATCTTGATGTGCTGGGCGCATCCCGCTGGCGTGTCTCTCTCGTCGGGGACGGAGGACAGTGTGGAGCCTTCCCTGATATTACCTCTCCCTGCATGAGAGGACGCTGGTCGCTCCGCTGCTCTGCCATCCCGCCAGGCGCTGATCCAATAAAGCTCAACACAAGGCTGTGATCGATACAGCATGTCCCCCTCCCGTTCAACCCTCTACTCTACCTCATACACACCTATTAGTTAGGGAATAATTGATTGGCCTACTGTTCATTATTCCTTTGATTTGGTGCTTTCATTAAAAAGCCAGGGTTGCATGTGCGCAGACTAGTAAGACTCTTGGCTTCCGCAGCTGCATGGAAGTGAATAGAGGCTTTAAGAGTGAGCAGGAGAGTATGTGTTCTGGATATCATTGGAGATCAAGGAGATCCTGGTTCATAACTGCTCATACGGCAGGAATAGAGAGATGACACAGTACAATGGCAGAAAAGTGTGTGTGTGTGTGAAGGAGGTATTGTGTGTTCTTCTTTTGTCTGCCTCTGTTTAAATTCATTATATCCTGGAGGCATGCTGAGGATAATCTGCTTGTTTTGTCTTCAATGCCTGTCTCGAAAAAACAAACTTAATTTTTAACCGGTGTTTACTTTTGTCTTCCTTTCCCACCCTCTCTGTCCTTGTCTGTCCTTACCTCTCACATCTTTCTGTTTCCCCTCCTTGCCTCTCCTTCGTCTGTCTTTTCTTCTCCTCACCTGTAATTCCATCCTCTCTCACCTAGCTCCACACCGACATGGACAGGAATGATGGACGCACTAAGTACGTCCTGAGAGGCGAAGGGGCGGGCTCGGTCTTTGTGATAGACGAGAAGACTGGAAACATCCACGTCACCAAGCCGCTGGACCGCGAGGAGAAGGACGAGTACCGTCTCATCGCCACGGCCACCGACAGGCAGACGGACCGGGCCCTGGAGCCCTCGTCACAGTTCATCATTCGGGTGCAGGACATCAACGACAACCCGCCTGTGTTTGACGAGGGCCCCTACACCGCCACCGTGCCTGAAATGGCGAATATAGGTAACTGAAACTCCAAGTATTCAGTGTTAGAATAAATAAGACATTACACAATAATTAATTATATGGATACACAAAGTACATCATATAAATAACCAAATACACTTTACATAATTTAATAAATTACACTCAAAATTTGATGAGCACATCCAATGAAAATTGAGTTTTTAACCTTGTTAAAATGTCCATCTGGTGTTTTTTGTATGCTTCAAAGACACATCATGAGCAAAATATGCAGTCAGTGCTTTGACTGAGCATTTCTGCCTTTGAACTGCGGTGTACTAATGAGTAGAGATAAAGGATTAATAAGGGAACAATCCTTTTAACTTATCGGGTGGGGCTATCCATAACATTAGGATAACACTACAGCAACATGAGGGGTATTCAAGGAGAATCCAGGTGCAGCTATGTATTGGTATGTTGCAAGCTAAGTTTCACCATTTTAATAATGGCTCCATGCTTCCCGACGCCTCAGCCCTCCTCTACCTCAAACATATACGGCTGAGTCTGTCGGATGTTTTCGCTGCAGATTGAGAGCCGACCACAGAACTCCGTGCTGATAAATGTGCTCTGCAGCCTAGCATAGATGTGCTTCTAAATCCTTTTCAAGGTTTGTTTTGGTACTTCCTATGGGAAAACATGTTAAAGACAATATTATTCATACACTACACACTAAAATGGCAGTTTTTAGACAGACAAATCAGGAGACCTGTCTCTCACTTAATACCTGGCAACATAGAGAGCGTTAAAATTAGCCAAACTGTGTCAAAAGTTTAAGCTATTGACAAAGTGCACGACCGTTCTAGCTCACTAATTTTCCTGATGCTAAATATGGCAGTTTAAATGTGTGAGGTTAGCAAGAGAAAATAGAATATATTATTCCTGATGTTAGTAGACGGTAAGTGTATACATATACAGTGTGTATACCATTTCATTCCATTTGTGCGTCTGTAATGTGTCGTCTTGTTATCGAAGCAGATCTTTGGTTGAGTGATCGGCTAAAAGCTGAGAGGGTATAAACTGAAACTATTATGAAAATGCCATTAATATTATTATATTTTTAAAAAATGGTAATTTGAAAATGATAAATTCGAATTTCATAGTAGTAGATTAAGTTTTAAAACTGTATAAATGTATGTAATAATTTATTCTCTGTAGTCCACTGAGACCCAATATGTTGCATAACATGAATAAATTGCTATCGCAGCGCCATCTGCCATCCAGACAGCAGCCGATAGTCACATTTGTAATGACAGAAAGATGATTACGTTTAATCTTTAGACCAGAAGACAACATGGAGGTACCGTCTATTATTGTTTGACCAGATAAGCTTTGTGCAAAGCTGAGCATGAGGTAACATAATTACAACCCTGGATTTGGAGATGTACCCTGGTTGCTCATTTGGCTGACGGATCAAAATCGTTGTCACATGTCGCATATATTACTTCATCTCATCTTTCATGTCCTATCTCCGCTGTGATTGAGTAATGAGAGCGAGAACGATAAAAAATAATCTTAATAGCTGAGATAACAACTTCCCTTGATTGAGCGGGTTATTGAAGTCACATTGTGTATACAAACTAAGGCTGTAACATTTTATTGGTTTGCTGTTTAATCAGAATAAAGTAGCAGTCAGTCACTGCTGTCAGGCTCCAGAATGATGGATGTCCCCCTTGACCACAGCGAGACAGCATGTTTTATTATTTCTATCTCAGAGCGGTGAATTGTCTGAAGGTATTTTATTCAACAGCTTTGAAATGGTAGTCTGTATACCCTGCACAAAAACTTCCCTGTCACTGAGAAGAATGTGAAATATCGAAAAATATAAAAAGTATCAATTACTGTCATCTAAATTAAAGCAATAATTGACTCGGCGTTTGGAAGCATTTAGAACCGCTATTAGATGAACTGAAATATAAACACCGATTATGAAAAGCACTTCAAGTGTGACATGAACTAATATTTGAAATACAATACGCATTTAAATGTAGACATAGATGTTTTCAATATGAGGTTTTGAAGGCTGCAGCTGTACAGCAGTAATACAATCCGGCGCTGCCATACAATTACTGCCTGCTGTGATACCATTCACAATGTACATTGACTGTGTACACCACCACCATGATCAGGAAATGGGTATTGTATTGCACAAAGACCTGCACTTTTGTAGATTCAGTACAATGCTATAGGTTCCATATATGGAGGGTTTCCACAATGCAAAGTTGAGTGAGGGAGGGTTTATTTACAACTAAAGATGGAGTCTGAATACTGTATCCAATATTAAAACCACCGTGCAAAGCTTACTGCAGCCGATGAAAAGAATTAACGTATTTTGATTGATTGTTCTCCAAAGTTAGTGGTTTTCATTGGAGCTGCGTATAACCGCACTGTGGTCAAAGCGAAAGCAGCATTCTGTGTGAGGGCTTCTATCTGAAACAAAAGTTTTGAATTATTCAATTGTTTCTTAATAAATGCACATAAAAATACCTATTTACATGATCAGTTTCAAATTCAAAACTTTAAAGTCCCTGAAAACAGGGACAGCTTCTTACTTTAACGGATGAGATCCTACATAAACACAGTACTTTCTGCCAAAGTCAGAACAGTTATTTTTCAATTTGACAGATTTTTTGTCTTCCTTTTTTTCTCTGTGCTCTTCTCATCAGTTTCAGTGGGTGGGGCCAGAAGAGATTAAAACTTCTTTTTATGTTCACCGTCATGTCTCATGACACTGTCCTCACCCAAAAATGTACCGTTTGTACAGCAGCTTAAAACAACCTAGAAGTTTCATGCTACTTGCCTTCATGCCAGGATTTACGTTGGACTTTAAGTCACGCTTAACGTCATACTTCATGCCACGTTTTACGTCACACTTTAAGTCATGCTGTACATCACACTCAATGTCAAGCTCTACGTCATGCTTTACGTCAAGCTTTACATCAAGCTTTACATCAAGCTTTGTGCCAAGCTTTACACCATGCTTTACGTCACACTTTACGTCTCTCTTTACGTCAAGCTTTACGTCACGCTTTACGTCACACTTTAAGTCACGATTAACGTCATGCTTAAGTTACGCTTTAATTCATGCTCGTAACTACCTAAATGTTGGTAGTTACGTCATAGTCATATTAATGCCCATCTTTTGCAAAGACTAACCTTGTGGTATTTTCCAGAACCAAAAGCAAGATGTTTTGTTGCCTAAACCTAATCGAACTCTGACTGTTTCACAACTTTATTAACATGATGGTGACCGTTTAGGTATGAAGATGTGTTGATCGCCTGCCGTGCTAATTTAGGAAACACTGCTGGGGGTTATATTTAAGGGATTACATTACAGATGACATTTTAGCTACTCTCTACACCAGACACATGCAGTTAAGATTTAACACAAAACTAAATTGTCTTCAGATGATAGCCAGTGGGATCAGAGATTGCATTTTAGCCAAGGCTTTCTGCCTCATTGCTCTCTTTCAGACTATAAACCAGCAGGCTTCCTATCCCCAAATCTTGTCTCGTGCCTACAGATCCTGCATTCACATGCAGATATCTGTTTACAGGGATTGGTTGTTTCATAACTATCAATCAAATGTGATCAGACCAAACCCACACTGTCCTAATGGAGTAGATTAGCTGAGATTTTTTAAAGATTCTCAATAAATAAATAACACCAAGAGATGTTTTTTCATTTGTGGTGTTGCTCATTTAATCATGAAATCACAAAGTTGTCAAATTAAACTTAAGATTTGAAATGTTCAGGGGCTTTAGTATAGCAAACAAACATATTTGAGGGATATGACCACTCATGTAAACAAACAATTTAATGATTAGGCTATCATTCAAAAATACTTCCATTGCTAAACTCTTTGACATTATCACAAGCACGTACACATTTTGAGCAATATAGCATCCAGTACATTTTCATCAACAGCAGTATGGCTTATATTCAAGGTGAAGTTTTACACACAAGGTGAGAACTCATCTGTAAAATGAAATGGGCTGACATTTCGACTGATTTGTATTCAGTACAATTCCCCTCATACTGTAGTCTTTACAGTTTCATTTTTTGAACTGAGCTGATATTGTATTCAAAACAAGCAACATGGTTTGCCTCGAGCGATTTCCAAATTATAGCACTTAATATACTGAAATATAATTAAGTAAAAACAGTTTAACCTGCGCTTAGTCTAATGAATGAACAACTCGGTGACGCATGTCCATATGATTTGTTAATAAGAGGCCTATTTGATCTTTGCCGTATTTCCCTTTAGGCTTGAAGACTTTTGCAAAGTCAAACGCACTCTGAGAACAACTGTGCAAACGTACTCTAATGTTACAAATCTGGCAAAGTGGCAGGCAGGTGCAAGAGCAAGGAAAGTGAAATATTCCCCTCTGTATAGTTTCAACACAGCTTTGTGTCCATGTAGCACAAGTCAGAATCCAAGGATCTGCCCTTTTCAGGTTGTAACACCTAGATATAGTTTCGAAAAGGCCTTCAGTGCAGTTACAAGCTAAAAGCGGCACAAGGTGAAGGACTTTTGTACTGCTGTAGTTTCTTCATATGTAGGCCACATGCTTTACCTCCCGTTAAAGAGATAGTTTGAATTTCAAGTGGGGTTGTATGAGGCACTTCATCCATAGTCCGTGTATTACCTACAGTAGACGGTGGTCTGATTGCCCCCAGCTTGGATAAGCATGCAAAAGTACTGACATGACAGCAAAGCAATGTATTGCTATTGATGGAGGCAGCAGCTAAACATTCAGCATAGTCTTGTGAATAGGTTTGTAAAATTTCTTATGGAAACGTAGGCAACATGGTTTGTATGATCTCCTATGGCAGAACAGTCATTTTTTTAATAACCTTGGTTATGTTGTGACACGGAAGCTTCAGTTTAGAACCTAAAACTACTTAAGTTAAGTTTAGGCAACAAAATGGCTTGTTTAAGGTTAGGAAAAAAGGACAGGGTTAGGCTTGAAATAAGCTCTTACTCACAGAACTACTGCACGCAGACATATAATATATATATAACATATAACAAGAGGAAAGAAGGTTCCAGCAGTCATGAGGCTTGGTTTGTTTGTGTCATCCCTTCAATTAATGCGTCTGCAGTCTCTATGCTATATAAATAGATCCAATTTTGTGGGGTAGCTACAAAACTCAGTGAATTGCTTTTCTTAGGAATAACTTGACAACAGCCTGACCATTTAATCCACCAGAAAAATCAATACCAGTTTAAATGTATGCTATATTTAGAATATTTTCACAGCTTTGCCTTTCTATCTGACAGCCCTTTCCAATAGGGAACTGAAGCTGTTATCTGTGCTCTCTTTAAAGCCACCAGGCTTCATTGACAAAAAAAAGTCATTTTACCTGCTGCCTCCACCAACAGCGGTACATCCTGCCAACTTCTCCAAACTTGGGGCATACCGACCACCATCTACTGTTAATAACACACTCACTATGGATAAGTACCTCATACAACCCCACTTTAAAAAATCTAAACTATGTCAAAATATATATAATATCTCAAGTCTTATACAAATGTTTTTTTTTAGAAGAGTTTCAGATATATGACATTAAAAAAACTTTTACAAAAGATTAAGTGTAAATTTACATCAAAAAGTATACTGTATGCTTTTTGGAGAAGTTTTATGTTAGTATTCAAATGCACTTTTTGGTGGGAGCAGGCAGGTCAGGCGCTGCTGTTCAATTTTATTACTCTTTTGGCATGAAATTGCATCTCTGTTTCCGCCTGCTCAGACCAGACAGAGAAAATTTCATGGCTGGAGCTGGCGGATGGATTTGCACACACAAACCGCTCCAAAACCCAAAAATCAAATGCAAATGGGAATACAATTTAAATGCAATGCAGGCGGACTCTGTAATGGCTTAGATTAATGGGTGATTTTTAATAACACTGTCACCACAGCTGCTTGGAGGATGTATGAGGTATTTTCCCTTTTGTTGATTAAATACCTGTAGACATCATACAGCAGCAGGAGTGATACAGTGCATATGCTCCATCTGCAGTGTCTAATTTAGGAGATGTGGAGCTTGTAATTATGCACAGGCCGAACAGTTTGGGTTATTGTAATAATAATGTGCTTATTATTATTATGGGGAGCTCCCTGCTTATGTAATGATGTAAATGGCTTAAACAGACTATTGTTTTTGTCTCTGTACTGTGGCTTGATAATGTGCATATTAATGTATTGTGCACACATACAACTAACTGAATATAATATATTTAATCATTTGAGCATACAAAATATGAGCAAAGTACTCTACAAATGGATACAGCTTGTATTGTTTTACATTCAAAGAAGACATAATGTGCCTATTAGGGATGCTGTGTATTCACATTCGAGTCGTGTATACTGTGTTCTGCTACTTTGGGATCTGCTCTTTCCAGAGAAGAGCACTTTCCTCTCGGCTCATTAGGAAACTGTCAGCCGCTTTTAAGCAGGATGCGGCGCTGACGCGATTGGCCAAATCTGAAAACTACCGTGACTCCACCTGCGAATAATCTATTCCGCCTACCAATCATGTATTCATACAGTTCCAGCCTCTTTTACATATTGCAATGCGAGCCGAGAATTAGTTGGTCACACCCATCTGCACTTGCACCCCATGTTTGTGCTGCTTCAGGAAAATGGAGCCCTCCGTTTGGGATGCAATACACTCTGAAATTGAAACTGTAGCTGAATTGGTGAATTATTTTAAAAGATTTAGCAACCATGAGGGTCATGGTATAAAAGATAGAGGGGTTTCTGGGGCAAACAACCAGACAATAAAGCAGCAACCTCTGGGCTGAAAAGTGAATCTGGTGCCAAAGTGCCTTAAACCTGCATTCCTTCTAGTGGCCAGTAGGGGGCAATTCCACTGGCTGCAAAAAAGTCTGATTGCATAGATGTCTATGAGAAAATCACCCTACTTTAATCACATTTATCACCTTAGGGAACACTTTTTTTGAAAGAGTTTTTAGTCTCAATTGCTAGTTTAAAGTCCTCTTTGATACAACATGTTCTTTTGTAAGTTATGTTCCCATTTAGAGTAAATTTGTTGATAAAGCAGGGTAAGCTGCCTTGTCATTGACAGGTCACTACCACAATGTCTTGTTCAGTGTTCAGATAGAGTAAAAGACACTCTAAGGAGTTTGCTGTTTATTCTGTAGAAAGACTGTTACTTGCTAAGTAAGCTAGCTAACTAGCACTAGCATTAGCTAATAACATTGCATCATTTTTGCTGCCAATCTATTCTGAACATGAACTGGCTGCGACTGTCGGCGACATCCAAAAACCAAGATGGCGATTGACAAAATACCACTATTGAAGCTTTAAAACCAGAATCCAGAAACCAATCCATTAAAATTCGACTCTGGAACCCTCAGGTTGTAAAACATGGACATTTACAGTAAATCTGAGGGTACAATATAAAAAAATCGTGTTTAAACACAGTCCTGTTTCCTGTTGGCATTGATGTATAGCATTGTCTCGTGTATCAGATAATGTTCACCCCCCAAAAACCACAGTAGAGTTTATCGACTAAATTCATAAGAACAGAGTCATTCTTTGAAAGTGGAGAGAAGCTGTTGTGTGAGATTAGGGTGTCGTTGCATACAAATGTGAGAAATTACCCTTTTTCCAGTTTAATAAGAAATTATAGAGGATTATAAAATTATCTTCTACTTTGAGAGAAATCATTTTCATTTTCACTTGAAAAGCTGTGACAGCGTGCATGTCACAGCCACAGTGACCTGATAATATTTCCTCGACTGAAAAAAGATCATGTACAGTGTGACAAGGAGTGCTTGGAATAGGAATGAAATAAGAGGTAGGGGCCGAGATGGGTTTTTTGCACTCATATTTCAGGGAGATGTTGGAGTGACAATAACTGTCTGAGATTGTAATTCAGACCATGACTGCAGAGTGCCTGTAGGAAACAGTTTGTATGTACCAAAAGTACTCTAATCTCCATTTAAACTCCGCTCTGCCCCTTGAAAATGGGTTCTACTTTGAGGAGCACTCTTGCCTTTTAAAAGCAGGGAGAATTGCTTTCAGGAAAACTTTTGAATTTGCCAGAAAAGAGGGTATTATTTTAAATAATTCACCCTTAAACTGGTTAGTTTAGAAAAGTTCAGCAAATGTGGCCTGAAGTCTTCGTCATCTGCCTTTTAAAGGTTGTTCATAAACATCAACCCCTCCTCCTGCACGGAATTGTTTAATTCAGATTAGAATGATGACCCTGGCAGCAGCCTGCCGGGGCAGGGCGCAGAGTGAGGCGGCGATGCAGACGAGCACTATTTAGTAATCCTATCAGCTGCCTTATGAGTGTCTGCTCCTCATAGCAGCTCAGTCTTCAGATTGAGTTGTTCAGTCAATCATGGATTCAATATTTACTTGACGATTCAATATTTACCAAGGCGCTTTGTAGCACGCGTGACTGAGGAGATAGCGCGGCTGCGAGGATCCTATCAAACACTCGTTACATGAGACATTTAAGGGTGAGGGTTGGGGGGAGGGAGGGGGAGTCGGCGTCTCATCTATAGTGATGAGACACTGATGCAAGGTGCGCTGGAACTGAGCCAGTTCTCCGCTTGAAATTTGTATCTTGTGTTGGTTTCACTCGACTGGGTATAAACATCTCGCCAGATGTGTATCTGCATTCTGGGAAAATGACTCACATTTAAAGTTTAACCTTGAGCATAAATATCATAAATATTTTTAAAAATATATAAAGAAACTAGAGACTCTTATTCCTTTTCCCGAGAGGACAGATGTCTTATGGTAAGTACATGCGTTTCAGATGGATGCATGGCAGTGTGAATATTTGATCCTTGTGAAGTGTGACTGGCTGTAAAGCACGGCTGGCAGGCTGCATACCAATAGGCTTTCCTTCGCCTTGCACTTGTTGCATCAACCCTCAGAGCCAAACTGTTTGATCCCAAAGTCTGATTAGTTTATACTGCTGTCAAAAGAAACATTTTTGTCTACTTATCTACTTATGCCCCCCTGCTCTTATCTACAATATCTATAGTGAAAAAAAAGTCTGGAACATAAAGGGATTCAATAACAGACACTTTGTAGTCTTTGTCACTGTGTGAGCGAAGCTGGTATGGTGAAGAAGTGCTTTGAAATAAAAACAGAAAGTGCAGATAGTGCAATAATAGTTTTATTTCTAGCTGGCAAAAAATGTGTGAAATGGAGAATGAAATCAAAAGTGAGCATGGATTAAAAATAATGGCCAAACATCTGAAAACACAGGTGAAGAAAAATGAGGTGCCTTCTCTCTGCTTCACTTTAATGGTCTCACTGTCTCTCATTGTGTCTCTGTTTCATAGAGAAATTGCACCCAGAAAGTACTGCATAGTAGTCATAGTACATGGGTGTGTGTGGTGTTTAAGGTTTATTACCAACATTGTGCTGTAGTTGAGCTGGCTCATGATCGTCTGACTGCTTATGTTGCTCGTCTTGTTGGCAGTAGGCAAATTGTTAATTTTTCACAGTCACCCGTGACTATAAACTAAATATAGTGCATGGTAGTTGTGAGCATGTGAGCCATCTGCTTCTTTCTTATCTCCGTTGAGAGTTGCACGTGTGCAGTACCAATTGGGACAGGAGTTACGTGTTGAGGAGCGACACCAACAATCACAACTTTCAAAGTCAAGTGATGCAGCTCTGACATTGCTTAAAGTCCAGATAAAGCAAAAATGTATATGTGAGTTTTCCTCACCACAGAAAAACGTGTAATTAAACATCCAGCCAAATTTGAATCAGAAAGAAAATCTGAAACACTGGGGGCGTGTCTGCTGAAGGTGCTGAAACCTGATATCTGATATCCAACTTTAGTTATAAGTAAATGTATCAAGGTTAGACACTTATATAGTGTTAGGGGTGGAGTTATGTTAAGGACACACAGTGCGTCATGGAGCTATTTTAGACAAATCCTGACGTTTTATGGTCTAACTCCAAAATTCAGTCACATATAGTTTTAAGTCTTTACATGTTTTCAGCTGTTAATCTTCTATTACATTTTTAATTGAATAGCCCTGGTTTAGAGAATATTATAGATTCCTAACCCTATGAACCTGACAGAAAGGTGGGTGTCAGAGAAAAAGTTGCAATTACAAATCCCTCTGCTACTTCAGCACCACGGACAGCGCCATGGATTTATAAACAGTCAGGCTGCTGATATTTCAGAGGGTTGGGGCCGTCAGTCAGACAGAGGATCAATGAGTCAGGGACAGTAGACTGACATAATCAACCACACGACCTCTCTGACCCTGCACTCACTCTGCTACTCGGTGATGGAGGCAGGTTAACAAGGGGGATTCATTTTGGTCATTTTGCAAACAAGCGGGAGGGCGTCCCCTTTCTAATCGCCTGCTGCTAGTCCAATTTTATTGCATTGCTGCTGCTTTATTCACAGTTCTCATTATCATAACCAACAGAAGCCATGGGTAACAGTGGTGGAAGAAGTCCCCACCTCTGCTACACAACTAGCAGAACACTCCAATACAAGAAAGTATTTTATAATGTATAATTGCAGTTTTAGTTTTAAAGGTTTTACCACAAAGTTAACTATCAAAGGTAAAAGTGCTCTGCAGATGGTTCAAAATATAAAAATAAGACCCAGCTTGTAATCACCTACAATTATCCTTTCATTCGTCTCTTTTTCATTGTGAACACGCAACAGATACTGTGATCTAACAAAGGTTCCGGTCAAGTGTGCAGGCTGGCTCTCAGAACATAATAAACAACATGAGCGCATTCTGAATTCTCCTTCAGCTTAGGTTAATAAGAGCCTCCATATTTATGAAGCAGTCGATGCTAGATTGTATGTTGCCAAAACTTTGTTCAATCTTGAAAACTGTCCAACTTTGGTCTCATTGCTTTTACTACTATTGTATGACAAGGGCAAGGGCTTCTTTAGAAAAAATTAAACTGTGACAAACCCTATCTGACATCCTCCTCTGGGCTTCATCCTTTTTCTTCTTGAAAAGAGCTTCTTATACCCATAGCCTTCAAACCGCACCTTAGTGAATTAGCTACCATCTGATATCAACAAGTAGATCTGATGCTTGATGCTTGAATGGCTCACAGAAGTACCAAAATGTAATGTGTTTTTCTGATATTTTATTTCCCAGGGCTTTATCACATGATCAATGTGACTGATGAATAGATCCAGTTCTATTTTCTTATTAATTCTTTCGATCCAGGACTATTCATAAAACATTAAGGGCTGTAGCCTTGGAGGACTAACAACGGGTTTGCACACACACAATCACAGACACATACACACACAATCTTTAATTCTCAATCTTGAACGCTCCCTTGTGCAATCTTTGCAGGTTTTACATCTGCCATCTGTCAATAACCCGTCTGACTTACAACTACCTGTAGTAGGTCCCCAACCAGATGATCTCATGCCCCTTTTCCTGCTTTCCCAAGACACGACACACAAATACACTCCACCTATCTTCCCTATAGTGATGCTGTCATGGCTTTGATCAGAAATAATGCAGCAGCTGCTCCCGCAATTCCCCTTCTTCTTCCTATCTTGTCTGGCTCGAGTCCCACTGGGAAAAGTAGTTCTCCTGGCACTTGCATAAATATAGACTTATATGAATACTCTACATACGGAATGTGTTTACCGTTTTACGTATATTTCCTTTTTTTTTGGCCAACAATTTAAAAAAACTGCCAAATTGACTCTCCGCGAGCCGTAGAAAGAAGATTTAAAGGAGTGTAAGGGAGAAGGAGGCCGTCGAAGAGACAGACGGTCCGATTGAGAGAGAGAGCTAAAGGGAATTGGAGACGGAGATGAAGAGAAATGAAGTGAGACAGAGGGAATCGAGGGGGGTGGGGGGGCAGGGGAGAGGAGGGAGAGGGTGTGTGCGGGGGGGCCGGGTAAAGTATTTGTCACACTGCCATCGGAAAGAGATTGAAAAAGAAGGAGTGAGAGAGGAGGGTGGAGGTTGTCTTGATATAAAGCTTTCTTATGCTCTTAAAGTGCTGCTGAATTCTGTCCACTTAGCTGCAGCTCTGCCTTGTTGTGACTCTTTGCTTTCTTCTCGTTCCTTTCCTATCTCACTGCCCTCTCTTTCTCTTTTCATCCTCCTCCTCCCCCCATCCCCCTTCTCCTTCCTTGTCTCCCCTCCCCGCAGGCACGTCTATAATCCAGGTGACAGCGACAGATGCTGATGACCCGACTTATGGGAACAGCGCCAAGCTAGTGTACACACTGGTGCAGGGCCAACAGTACTTCTCTGTCGATCCCCAGACAGGTGAGTGTGTTTATATTTCTGCGAGTGTGTTTTCCCGCCATCAACACACATGAGTGGAGAAATGTAAAAGATGCGCAGATGTCAGAAAGCAAATACACACACGCTGCAGGAAAGCAAATATACTCAAGATGTTGAAGTGCAAACACACATACTGTATGAGCAGACAAGTGAATTCAGGGCCTGAGTCGTGAACACACGCACGCAGCGATGAGCATGTGAGAATGGACGGACATGAAACACACACACGCATGCACGCACACAAGCGCGTACATGTAGGTGTGGATGAGTGTGTAGGTGGAGCTAAGCAACTGAGAATGAGCGGAGCTGCATACTCAAATAGAGAAACACATCTCTGTGTCTTTTTTTTCCTGCTCTCATTCACTGACACACAATAATGCCCACACACACACACTTTCTTGTCTCTGTCACATTTGGGGACCTAGTATTTCCCAGGGACTAACCGTAACTCGAACCTCTTCTAAACGGTTACCACAACCATAATCTAACTGTAACCCGAACCCAAACCAAGTTTTCTACCTGAAATGTAATTATTTACCTTATTGGGACTTGAGTTGTGTCCCCGCAAGGAATGCAGTCCCCGCAATCTCTCTGTGTTAACAGATTTACGTCCCCATAACATGAGTAATATTAGAACACACACACGCCCTGAATCAAACTAACACTTTTTTCCCCCTGTGCATCCCTCGTTCTCTTGTCACACTTAGTCATCCATCTTTCCAACTTCCCGTTTCCCTCCGCCTCAAACACCCTGCTCTCAGCTGACACACACCCCACAAACACACACACTCGCACATAGAGATCTCCCCCTCTCCCAGTGCCCCACCCCCCTCCCTGGTTCGCTCCAGTATGAGTTGGCAGAAATGTATTCATGCTGCCAGGGCCTGCGTGTGCGGAACAAAACACAGCAGCAGCCTAATGTTATTATTTCTGGATGAAGCAAAAACAAAAAGACATGTGTTCAAAGAGAGATGTCAGCAAAGGTTTGTGAACTATTACACAGGACAGATTACAGGGGGCCTCAAAGGACCTGTCTGCCGTGTGTGTTCTCGATATGACTCCGTGTCTTGCATGTCACCCAAGGGCAAAAAGTTTGTGTTTTTTTTGCTCAGTGGAGGGTGCTTTATTTATTTATTTTATTTTATTATGATGGCTTTTTTTTAGCATCATACCTTGGGGGAAATCATTGCTTGATTGACTCAGAAATGGAGCTCTAACTGTCTGATGCTTCGGATGCTGCTTTGATTGACAGCCCACATATAAACACTTAGCATTTAGCTCACGATGAGGCTGCTGAAGTTCGTGTTTCTGTCTGGATGTGGGAGCATGTGCTCGCATGTGAGCTTTATATTTTGCAGGTCACAGGTGGCAGATACTTGTGTTTTGCTCATTAAATGTCAGTGTTTTGCAGTTGATAGCTTTAACATGTAAGGACCCCAGCCACAAGCAAAGAGCTGCCACACTTTTTGCGAAATGCTAATTGGGGAATAAAAACCTAATTCCATGTGTGTGTATTAGCTGGGACACTGTGCTATTACACGATCGTTAGTATTCTAAATGTGTCTGCTCTCTGCGCTCCCTATCTCCCTTTTTCAATCACCCCGTTCCTCGATGGCTCCATCACCAAAGGTCTTATTCAACACATACACTCAGAGGAGAGCACATTTGCTCATATATTCACTTTGTTTGCTTATGAATTCTGCTCAGAAACCGAGACATGTTCCTGCTTGTTCGTTAGCATTCAAAACAGCCCGCGTTGAATGTGATTCACCTTGAGCTGCCAAGTCATCCAGGCCGGTGTTTTGGCTGATGTTGGGCGAGAGCAGCCAGCACTTGATGTGCAGCATCCAATCATATGTAGCAGAATGAGGTCATTTACACAGAGGAGGTGATCGATGTCGAATGCGTGTACTGGTGTGCCGTTAAAGAGTGTGAGATACAGAACGAGATTTTACGCTCCGTCAGCATGTCTGGCTGTTGGCGGCGGGTGATTTATCATTCCCATATGAGCTTCTTCACATATCTGTGTTTATATATGTGTGTGTGTGTTTCTGTGCGCCTTTAACGGGACATTAAGCAATATATTGTTGCTGTCAAATGGAAACTGGGTTTCTCCAAAAAGTCAGAAGAGCTGTCAGGATGTCAAGAACAGCAGTCATGTCTTCAGCTTGATGACAAGATGCTTTGACATCGTCCAATAGCTTTTGAAAGGGCTTCAAAAGCCCAAGAGGTCTAAGACGAGCTTCATCTGTCAATTAGAGTGAAAGCATTTTAATTACTGGAACTGAAGATTCAGGTTTTTCCAAAAGCAACAGCTTCATGACTTTATTACCAATAATTAGGTTTTTTACAGCGGCGGGTTTGTGTTTAGATAAATTAGATACATAAGTCAAATTACAATCCTGTTAAAACAATAAGGATGAGTTATGTACTGTCGCTAATAGAGGTGGGCACCACTTTCTGATATTATTTGATTGCAGCAAACTCAACTCCGTTGCACTTTGAGAGTTCAGTTCTTTAAGTTTAATTTCAAGCTGTTTTCATAAATGTATGTGCTTTATTTATGCTAAGATAGTGTAATGAAATACTTTTAAACAGTTAATTATTATATATTGCATTTTTTTAATAATAAGGATTTTTATTTCCCTGTAACAAAAGGAGAAATGCATGACAACAGAAAGCAAATAAACCCCAAGTACAACAAAAACATCAGTATCAGCATCAGGTATGGGCAAAGTTGTGTCATTATCGGCTCAGACTTTCATAATCAGTTCGTGCCTAATAAGAACAACTTGCTCTAACTCGGCATGCACCAACCAAGTTGCCTGGTTTTTGTCTTTGTTTGTCTTTAATCATCGAGTAGACCGATCAGTGAGCTGCAGAGCATATGGACCAATCTCCATGAAATAACAACTTATTAACTTGTTAATTTATAACTGCAGGCTAAATGACTTACTGACAAGCAAGAACCCCATGACCTTTTATTAATGACTTACTAACATGTAGAAGTGCAGCGTTGATTAAGCCTTTGATAAAGGGTCACGACTTTCCCAGTTCATAATAAGCAATCAGATGCTGTTATAAATGTTAATAAGTCATTAATAAAAGGTCACGGTGTCTATTAAGATTCTCATTTCACCATTTCATAGGATGTCTTGTAAAAGTCTGCTGGATTTGCTATTTTACAACTGGAACATAGTTAAACCAGTCGAAAAAGGTCACAGTTTTGTCAAAGTACAATCAGCCATCAGGGGCCTCATTACGGAAAAAATATTTGTCCTACCTTAACTTCCAAAGATTGGAAATCTTCCTAGTCCAAGAGCAATTCCTAAATTAATCATCTTAAGAAATCCTAACTATAACCGTAGATTTGATTCTTCAGTTGCCAGACCTGCCATGCCTTGTGCTTATGTTTGTATGTAGTCTCCACAGTATTGACCAATCACGTTTGAGCAGGGATTGGTCAACTGCAGGTAAACAGTCCAACTGTGAAGGAAAAGAGGTGGAAAACATGACTGAAATTAAATCAGGGAATCCCTAAGCTAAATTTATTTTTAGTAGCTTAGCTAACTAACCTAAACTGGCTATTTATGAATAAATGTGGTCCTCTCTCAAGTTACTTACTGGACTGTGAACAATGACTAGACCATGGAAAATGTCTTAGTCCGGTAACTGCTGGTTACACCTAAAGCCCAGAAATATTGGGTGTTGCCCCCAGAGGCCGCTGTAGTGTTTGTGATCTGTACCATACCTCCTTTTAGGCCTCTCCAGAGCTGGGCGTTGATCAAATTTAAAATTACATTCATCCTGGCAGTCAATAAATATCCCATTAATTCATAGTCTGGGAAATTTAACGTGTCACCATACGGTTTGAGTATTCTGTATCATTATATTGATGTTCACGTTCAAATCCCAAGCTAGGACAGCTCTGTAATAGCTAAATTCCTTTCCTAAATTAAAATAGATTTTTTTGAAAGCAAACCCTCTATTCAGTCTCGTTTTGGAATTAACTTTGCCCACTTGGTGTTGAGCCTCACTATATTTGTGGGATATTTTTTTCTGTGTTTGTGACATAGCAAAAAGAAAAAGAAAAGAGAGACGACACACAGAGGGCAGGCACACACACTTCTAGTGGGTCACATGTGATGATTGAGAGTAATTATTTTAATTTTTGTGTTTTTGGAAGCATTTACTTTGTTTTTGAAGAAAATCCTGCATATTATACCCTTATTAAATGATTTGCAAGTTTAGAATTGTAAAAGGTGTTAAAATGCACAGCTCATTGCATTGCTGATGAGTTAGATAGCTGGACTGAGAGACAAAGCCAAACATATTAGACCAAAAAAAATGACTACAAATGAACTGATCCGCAAAGCATTAATATATGATTTATTAACCATTAATAAGGTCATTCATTACAGCTTGTAAAACTGTTTGAATAAAGTATGCCTTATTGGAAAGTGATACCTGCACATGCTTTGTGAAGAGAAAAGCAATTATGAAACAAAAGCTGCTGTGATACGACTCTTCTAACAGAGGAGAGTCTGTAGTTAAAAATATGAGTAGAGCTGGATGAGATCCCAATGTGCAGCTTTTGTTCCAAACCAGAGCCCAGGCCAGAAAAGTGTATTTTAGGAGCCAGAAGGTTCAGTGCCTGGTAATCATTGACTCATAAATATTGATCAAAAACCCTTTTAGTCCCCTGCAGATACATCATGATCATTTGGTGGCGTTTGGCCACAGTAATAACCTTATTTTCTCCTTTTTAAATGCTTCAGGGCCACACTTGTGCTCATGTTTGTGTGTGTTTGTCCGCTAGGTATTCTGCGTACAGCCGTACCCGACATGGACAGGGAGACCCAGGACCAGTACCTGGTTTTGCTTCAGGCCAAGGATATGGGGGGCCACCTTGGCGGATTATCCGGAACCACCACCGTCACTGTCAGGCTCACTGACGTCAACGACAACCCTCCACGCTTCACTCAGAGTGAGTAGCTCACGCAGCCGCCCACAGGGAATGAATGACTTCCAGGAATAGACCGGCACAACATAATAGAGAAAAATGACAGGCTGCGCTTTCTGTGTGCACACATATGTACAGTAATTGTGTGTATTGCCTCCCACCCCACCCACAACCTCACGCTCACCATGCTGGAGCCTAACACTGTTTGCAAATACTTCATTAAAGTTTGTTTTACCCAGCTTGGAGATCGGTTTGGCTTCACCTCATTAAAAGAAAGCTGTATCAAGTGAGCTGTCAGTCACCGTATACTAACAGAAATTACTTTTAATGACTTTGTTGTGCCCGTATTAACTTTCTCATACTCATTATATGGAAAACGCCATGAGAAAACAAACACCGGGCTGCATAACGGCATAAACAGAGTGTTTGTTTTGCACCAGGAAGCAGAAGACTTCCAAGACCTTTTTGACCTGCAGGTCCCGTCAGGGTTTTACAGCAGCAGTCAGGCAGAGGAGACTGCTGCTGGGCTGCAAAGTGCCTCATCAAACATTCACTCATGGATTCCACTCGCCTTTGCTATGATAGATCAGCCACTATTTCTACCACCAGCTGTACTTCCACATTATAGGAGATATTCCGACGGCACCTCTGATGAGGCCGACCTAACTGGCTCCCTAAATAACTCTTTGATAGCATTTAACTTAATTTCACTGTTTGTTATCATGAAGTTATTCAGTTGAAGAATGGAAAAGGTCTACGTCCTGTGTAGCTGTGTGACTTATTTTGTGGATAAATTAAACTGAATTATCCTGTCACCTAGTTTACTTTCACATTAGTATAAAGATTTGAACCAAATTGATATTTACATAATGGCCGCTGGTCGCCGTGAAGATTTTGTAATCAAGTTGAAATATTAGACATTATTGTCCCAGTTGGACATTATATTGTAAATCATTCTTTTAGCTATCCAGGAGGAGCTCTAGTCTGGCGTCTCTATATTTGTTTGTCTCTGTTGTTGTTGAACTAAGTGCACTGATGTGTCTGAGACGCCGATACTAATCAATCCTGTTTTTTTAGCTACAAAATTGGTAAGTGTGTCCTCTATTACCTCTAAAAGGACAAGCCAGTTAGAGCCAGTTAGTCCTCCTGTGAATGAATTGGGAAACCAAAGGGCCTTGACGGCCAGTGTTCTTGTCATCCTTTACTTAATGTCATCCTTTCTGCCATTTCTCATCCAAGCAAGCGCCGTCTCTTCCGAGATAATTGCTGACCTTGTTCCAATTAAAGTGAGAAGAGTTGACGCTGGAATATATTGCTTTTGTACAGTTACATTTAATTTGGATTTTTGGAGGGGCTGATGGGAAAGATAACTTACTTTTCCATTAAAGTATTACTCAAATTGAGATAACGAGATATATCACTTCTTTCAGGGAAAAGCAATAATTATTGGAAGGGCTGAAAGATTTGAGAAAAATATCTAATTTGGATTTTTCTGAATAAGGTTGCAAATTAACATTGTTAATTATTTTACATAAATGAGACTGGAGCTTTTAAAGCTGTGGTCTACCATTTAAAACAAGACAAGTTTGTTTCACATGAATAAATTCAGATAAGATAATGCGGTTGCTTGTTGTTGACGTCCTCCCAGGATTCAAACCAACTGGTCAGAAAAGTCTTCTTCAGTACACTTAGCTTGTTTCTCACATATTTGTAGAATACTTAAACTTACTTGATAATATTGAAATATAATCATGTTATCTGTTCAATATTACAGAATTGTACGAACTAAAATAAGTCATGTCTGACAAATAACATCTGACCTGCAACCCCTAATGACATGATTGACACCTCGGAGCTTTAGCCGCTAAAGCTAACGTTAATGTTGATGTCACAGCCTGACCGAACAGACTGCTTCACAGCAATGAATCCCAGAGTCCCAGATTCTTTTAAGATGATCACCTTAGAATAATAACATGAGTTGCTGTACAGTTTAACATGAGTATTACACAACTCTGTCTGTCAGCTGTCTTTCATTTATACCCTTAACCATCAAGCTAGCTGCTAGCTACTTGTCCAAAACTGTCTTGTTTTCGAAGCTTAACACTGTGAGGCCGCAGCTATATTAGCACCATCAAAAGTAGGCAGAAATTAGCTATTATAAATTAGTCTTGATGGACAACAGACCGTACGGACAACTGTCATTGGATTGCTTTTAATACTGAAGATAACTTAAAAATGTAATGATTTTAGGCAGGTTCTTGAGTTCTAAGGGTTGCTTTCTTTCTATGATTTCTAAGGGATTTTTATTGAAATGTATCGGTGATGGAAATAGGAGATAACAGTGTAGACTGAAAACAAAAACCTAAATCTGGTCCTGAATCTGTAGGCATACCATATTTTGGTCAGATTAGTTCCAATTTGACCGATTTCTAACTTAAGGATGTGCGATTTTTTGACATAAATTGCTGCAATTGGGTGCTTATGGTTTTAAAGTACTTAATAGCTGTGTATCACAGCCGTCACTGCTGCAGCCCCAACTTCTAATTGTGTGGATTACTGGGCCAAATCAGCAGCCAAATTACAATAACTAACTTCCAGTTGATTTCAGAACACTGGCATGCACCTTTCCATTCAGTATAGTATATCTTTGCCTCATATCTCTCTTTCTGCATATTGTATGAACCAGACTACACGAATATTTTTTCTACTTGTTTGGCCAACTCAGAATTAATGTTAATCAGCTGGGTAAATTTGTCAGCAACAGTTGTCATTCTGGCCAGTCAAATCAATGCTTGGCAGCGAAAACTTTCACCTCCCACAGCTTGTTAAGACACTGTTAATTATGTAAATACGGGTTTGAATCTTGCAGTTTGAAAATCACACTGTTTAAAATGCAATTGAATGAATCTGTTCACATTAACTGTAAAATAGAAAAACTGAAAACTATATGAAGACTGTTTCCATGCTCAATTATGTCTCATTACTTCTTGCAGCAATTTATGATACCATTTGGGACTAGATTAAGCCATTTTTCTAAATCCAGAGAATGTATTCAAATGGTTAAAAATCCCTCCTTAATACCACATTACTACACCAAGACCGTGAGGAACACCATAGAAAGAAACGTGCTGTGATTTGTGTTAATATTTTCTGTGTTTTTGGCAATTGGATGGTGAGCACTTCTTTTCTGGAAACTGCTGGGAAATCTCTGCCAATGGGCCATTGGAATGCCAGGGGGTTAAACTGCACGGTATCAGCATAAAGTGTATGTTTAAAGTGGAGATTTGGAGGAACCCATAGAGCCCATTTTCATTCATATAACTTGAGGCCAGAGGTCAGGGGGCTGCTTTGAAAATCACAGTGTTCCTTTTTTCCTCACCAAACTGTGAAACTTTAATTCCAACACTATCCCAATGGATTCCTTAGATCTCAGCTTCGCATGATATCAATATATTCTCTGCAGCCTAACATTGAGTCCGATACAGAAAAGAAACAGCTGAAAGTCCGACGGCCCTCCAAGGGGTTAAATGAACTGTTATCATCTGACAGTTGCAGTAGCAGGTGAACATAACATAAGAGAGCTTAGCAGAGTGAAGGTGGATGAAAGAAAAGAGCTGTCAGGAGCTGGATATGTGATGAGGGTTTAGTCCAATAGGCCATTGGCTCTAATGCCAAAATGAGCTAATGATGTCCTGGGGTGGGAGGTTTGTTGGTTGAGTTGAACCCCCTTCAAAGCTGGTGTTTTGGACTGGTTGCTCTGAGGACTGGAGGGCTTCTTGGAGGAAAATTGGGCTCATTCTGATCCGTCTGGGTGATGAGGAGCCTCGTGGCGCCAACGTCTGTTCTGAAACCTCAGTCTACCAAACCTCCTGTCTGTTGCCTCTACTTGTCCTGCCGATGACTCCCTGCATGCATGTGCTTTGTTGAATGCATTGATGTTTGTGTGTTTCTGTGTGTATCCCCGATCCTCTACTCGCTCTCTTTTTTCCCTCACGCACTCCCGCTCCCTTGTGCTTGCGCGAACACCATCAAAGCGAGCCACCCTGCCGCTCTACTCAATTACACACCCAAGCTTTTAAAAAGACACCCTCAAATCCGGCCCCCGCGTCTCCCAAGGTCAACACTGCTTATTCCTTGTGGCATTTACCAGAGGAAAAGGATTACACTGGAGCATATGAACCAGGTATATACTGTACATTTTAGCCCGAACAAGAGGAAAAAAACAGGTCCAGCTTTGTGGGCTTGTAATTCACAGCGCCCTAGCATTTCTCCCGATCTAAAACATGATTCCAGGAACTAAGTGGGTTTGTTATGTGTACGGTTTTGAACGCTGTCAGGGGAATTCTTATGCCCGGAGGATGCGGTATAGCAGAGGAAAAGTAGGCTACCGTACAGATTGTAGTTGTTGTTTGGTTAAATGATAAGTGGGATATTTTCAGACGCTTCATTGGCAAACCTAACACTCTAACCACACTTTCCTTTGGGTCTCATTATCAAATAGCGAACACCGTGCTCCAAATGTATTTGGACAGCAACATGTTTTTTGATGTTTTAGCTCAGTGTTCCTTGGTAAAAGAAAAGCTTTAATTTTATTTTCATCCATATCAAATGAGCTCTTAAAGGTAGCGGGGCTGTTTTCAACATTTCAAGGTGACAAATATTGAGACACACAGTCGACAAAGTTATCATTTTTAGAATCTTTCAGCAAATTATTCAAAGATTGTTTGAAGTCTTCATCCCAGAAACATCACTGGACTATTTTTATTGCTGTATCCACATCAGCCCCCTTTTTTTTAGAGAGGTGGGGATGGGGGACAGGGGATTTTAGGGGAAGATAAAAGGTCAACAGACGATGCCACATAGAGGTGATGAACATCATCTGAAAACTGGGAACCTGGAGATTAATTTGAGATGCAGCTCAGCAATGGGTATCAAGTTTTTCTAGTCATAAGTCAGGTCAAACCTGCAGGAAGCCAAAAGTCCTCCCTCCATACTTCAGGCAGCAGGTCCTTTCTCAAAGTATACGTGGGGAAGATTATGATTAGATCAGAAGCTTTCACATAATAGGCCCTCAGTCCAACCAAATGTAATTTCACCTGGATGAACCAGATCTGGGAAGTGAAGTCTTGGATTTAAGTACAACCCTGATTCTGTAACAGTTGGGACACTGAATAAGACATAAAGATAACAACTCTGAACAAAAAGATTCAAAGAATACAGAGAAAACGTGGCAGTCGATCCCCTGGGCAGCACTGTTGTAAAAAAAAACAACCTGATTGTAACAATTGTAACAATTTTTTTTAAGACCTTGAAGAAGACCTTTAAAAAATAATGCTGTGGTTCCAAAAACATCTCACAGTTTTGAAGATTTCTGCAAGAATTGCATTCTTTATTGACTGGATGGCGAGCACTGCTGTTCTGTAAACTGTTGACAAACCCCTTATTGTATTGCTGTGATTAAACTAGAGGTCACAGTTGCTCATTTTATACAGTGTGGTCAGGTTTCAAGAAAAGCTCTCGCAACAATGAAGTTGTCAGCTTTTCAGTCAAAACCAATGCAGGCAATTTCATGACTGTTTTAGAGACCCAGTATGCAGAAATCTTTAAATACCACAGGCGAAAAATTGCACTGCACTTATGTTTACCAATACAACCCAATTACCATTCAGATATATCAAGGTAAGAGGTCGAGGGACCCCTTTAAAATGGATTGCACCAATGAATTCCCCGGGTCTTGCAGTTTCATATGATACCAATATGTTCACTGTTAGATTAAAACTGAGCCCGCAACAGTTATTAATACTCACTGGACCGCATACTTCTCAGTGGGCCTGTATTTGTGAGAACATGTCAGGTTGTGAAGAGATACATTGTAGTTCCCCACTGCTCTTTTGAAACTGGTAGTTAACAAGGCAGACGGATGTAAAAAATTGTGCTAAAGGGGAGTTGCTATTACCGTCTCATTCCACATCAACTCCTTGCCTGATTAAGCTCTTAATTATGGTTGTGCTGTGTGGAATACATGGTTGGCTAATTGTCTGAGAGTAAACAAGGGTGTGTGGTATCAAATCACATCTCAAATGATCAACTTCCTGTTACAAAGCTTCGGGATAGGCATAGTAGATGGCTTTTTGCTCCTGTGGTAATCCATGGGGAAATTAAGATGACGGGACATCCACAGCATCATATCGCTTTGTAGTCAGCCATAGTGTTGTTGTTGCTGCGCTGATGTGAAATTTCATACCCTTGTTTCCATGTAGTCATTTATTTAGACATGTTTTTCCATGTTTACTGTAGCTGAATAATTTATAGCTGTGTACATGTACTCCACAGCGGAATTCTCTTCGGAATAAATTGAAATAGAGGCTGGGGCATCAGCTGGAAGTGTACCTAAAAATAAGATGACCACTTAATGTAATGCAAAGAACAACTTCTTTATTCCTACTCTGGAAAGTAGGTTGTTAAGGAGGACTAAAATGCATGGAGAATGTGGACATTATTAAAAATGAACTAGTACTCATGGATTTTCCATCCATCCAAAGATTACATCCACCATTAAGTACCATATCAACAAAAGCAGTAAAGATGACATCCACCATTATCCTTTTTTTCTAGCTTATTTTTTCAGCTCTTGCACACAGTATTAGAATTAAATGCAAATATTGCCTCGTAGTTTCAGCAATTTCTACACCGACACCTGAGGAAAAGATATGCGAGGCAGCTCAAACAGAAAAGAAATAAAGGTGGAAACACATGCTTTTCACATCTCAAAAAAAACTGAGAATAAACATGACCCAGTTCTTCCGGTTGCATGAGAACATTCCCAATATTGCAATGTATCAGAAAACAATGCAAGCAGCAATTTTCAGGTTATCATTATTCCCCCAATTCAGAACAATCTGTGGCTCATAATAAACCAGCACATACGGGTAAACACATCATATAAATAACTGATCAGGGTCGTGTAGTTAGGATGTAGGTTTTGCTTTGACA
>CAFUXE010000314.1:723126-739311 GCA_903364295.1 Serranus cabrilla
AAAAAAAAACCTCCAACAAAATTCAGCACCCAGGTGTTTTTTATTTTGGTGTCAAATTATAATGGAATAAGTCTCTCAGGCTTTCTGTGTGGCTTTCAAATATTTATTCTCCAGTAGATCAACTTTTCTAAATTCCTGCTGAGTCAGCACACTTATAAGCATTATTTAATCTTCCCTCCTCTCTTGTTTGGGTTAAGTACCCTCTTTAAATGTGCATGCAGAACTATTTCACAGAAGTGCTGCATGCACACTTAAGATTTCTGCTCATATTCAAAACGTTCTGCACATTCAAAACATACCACACATATCTGTGTTCTCTCACAAGCTGAGAATAAAGTTGGAATTTATTTGTACCTGTCCTATAGTCTGTTGGAGTTTTTTTCTTTTGCTTCAGATTAATGTACTGATTATTTGTTGGATTAGTTGGTTAATTGTATTAGTTTTCTAGCCCGCTCACAGACACCAAGTGTGACGTATCTAAATCTACCTTGTTCAGTTTTAAAGCTCTATAAGCACATAAACAAACTGCTTCCAGCTTGTATATGCACTGGAAAATGGCATTAACGGATACATTTTCAGCGTGCCCATTAGCGGTGCCTCAGTGTTGTAAGAACAGTGACGCATTCAAGGGAAATGCAGTTTCAGCCCGAGTGTGCTGTGCATTACATTATTCAGACCTTCTGAGAAACACAGAGTCGTTATGGACTCACAATGAGACATAGTTACCGTAAGTGGCTGTGATAAAGAAAACTAGGAACTAACCGAAAACACTTCTGATCTGCCATTGAAGAAAGAAGAAAAAAACACCTGCAACATGAAACCCTGATAACAAAGTGGGAAAAAAACACTCATATAAACTGTTTCATGAAACAAAGGGGCCCCAAACAAAATCCTGCTCAGAACCCCCATAAATCTAGGGCCGGCCCTGCTCATCACGCACATTCAGTAGATAAAGCTGTTTAGAAGTGTGTGATTCTGATAAGACATTATGTTGTAGTCCTTATTGATCCACCAGCTGTATTTATTTCATAGCATAAAAGAACATTTCATGCATAATTCTGAACTATTGAGCGGATGAATATCTAAAGTTATGATCAGCAGCGCTGTAGAGAAGAAGAATTTTCACATTCAGTGCTCTGAAAGTATAAAGAAAACACTTAAAAACACAGTGCCTTCAAAATATAACTACTTCAAAACACCGCCTTCATATATTTAATATGTACAGGATGAGCTCGGCTTTGATCCAAGTCCTCTAAATTAAAAACTCCTCAGACATGATTCACAACTACATTCTTCTATGTGAAATATCTGAGAGTGAAATGTCACTCATCGTATGCTTCTTCTCTGTGAAATGTCAACATTTGATGAGTGATCTGGCCCAATCCCTGAGATCTGTACACCAACTGCAGCTCCTTTATGGAGCTCAAATGAATCTGGAGGCTGTCAAAGGGCAAAACATTCATTCATTGCCTTGTGACAGTCTGAGCAGCACTTTGTTATAGTTTAACTACACACACAGAAACTCACAGACGCATCCGGAGACTCATAACTTGTGCTCCTGGAACACTCGGGTTCTTCTGCTCTGCCTGCGAGAACTGTTTGAATAGCTACAACTCTGCTCGGTGACAAGTCCGCAGACGGAGGCGCAGGTGCTGCTTCCCGTTTTTATGTGGTTTCCGAACAACCTTGGCTTGCCAACGGTGCCACATAAAAACGTTGAGGGAGCCATCACTCTCCCAGCGGTTTGATGGATGGAAAGATAGATGGGCTGACAGATGACTACATAGGTAGCGCCGATAAGATCAGTGTCATTTTTATACGCCAGAGAGATGAAACAGAGAGGGGGAGAGATAGAGGGAGTAGTTCGGAGAGGGCTCCATCATAAATATTACTAATTCATTTCCCTGGAGAGCGAGGCTGTAAAAGAGAAAGTGTGAATGGGAGGAGATCGAAAGAGAGAGAAAAGGAGGTGTGTGCGACTCTTCCTGTGTGTGTCTCTTTTGTGCTTAAGAGTATTTTTTTCTGAAAGAGGAAAAGATGGAGACTCTAAGAAAGGTGCGATAAAGTCGTCAGAAGAGTGAGACAAAGGGAAAGAGGGAGTGGGTGAGAGGAGGCTCCGAGTACATAAAGGAAACCTCATAGAGACGGAGGAGACAAGGAGACAAACCTACAAGAAAAGGGAGCGGGGGAGTGAATGAAACGGAGGAAGTCAGGAGGGATAATCAGGGTATTATGTCCTTTAGTGAGAATGAGATGCAGAAAAAAAAGGAGTGCAGACAACAAAGAGGGATGAGTGGGTGAGTTTAAAGAGTACTCACAGATTGGAAAATGACTTAACCTTGTGTGATTTCTGCTGCACGTGCTTCTTCTGCATCTGTTGGGATGTATGTTTTTTGTAAATATTTCATGGTGATTAATCAAATGACTGTCCATAGTTAATTGCAAATCATTTACAGAATTTTGTATCTGTTCAACCCTACCAGAAAGGAAGATTTTACAGGTAATACTCTAATCAATAGTCTGGCAATCTGTCCAGGATGTACCCTGCCACCATCCCCCACGACCCCAGGATAAATGGTTGCGAATAATGAATGGATTTCTATTCTTATCCATTGGAGGAGAGATGTTTGCTACATGCACATACATGTAGAATTAACACATGTTAACACAGTAGCAAGAGGGCTCTGCACGTTTTCTTAGAAGTAGAGTTACATCCAGTTATTACTATTTCCAGCTGCTGGCTTAAATTATACACTCAAGACTTTTAAACACTTTAAAACCACTTGGTTAAAGTTTCGCAAAAAGCTTAAAAAACCATATCCCGGACAAAACTCTCCTGCTTTAAGGTGCTGGGTTGGCTGGTGCTGTCCACCCGCCCTCCTGCCTCCCAGTTAAGAGACCTATGTGGCTCCCATTGTCTAATCATGAGAAATAAAACATTTAAGGTCAACGTATCTGTGGTCTGCAGAATTTAAATGCCAACATTTTTTTGCTGCCGACTGGGCTGATATGTAAGTGTAGTAGTTGGATGCAATCCAAGCAATGACCCTTAGCCTCCACAATGTTAACTGGTTTGCTGCAAGCTAGATATACTAACAGGACTGCCTGCATTAGACAGGCTTGGCTGAAAGATGGTATGTCAGACCAGATGTACACTAGTGGTAACTTTATTCACATTGACAGTAACCGCAAATTACTTTGGTCTTGTCTGCAGTCTCATCTGCAGCTTAACTTAAAAATACCTTTATCCTTTACTTTTTGTTATCTGACTTTGGGCAAAGGTTTATTAAAACACAACATGTGTTAATACGTCAAAACAATTAGTGGAATTAAGCGTTCATTCATGCTCAACGCTAGATGCATTGACGTATATAGATGGAGCCTTCTGTCCATGATCTGTGGTTCAAGCCTGAAACATCCAAAGGCCAGAAAAATGGCAGAACTTTCTGAGGAGATCTTGAGAAATGTTCCTTCCGCATGTTGCAACATATTTAATGTCCACAACACTGCCTCCGCTTTTGTTTTAAGCAATACATTATTACGATGTTCACCAGTGTTGCGATGTTTGTCGTTGTCAGAAACGTTTGACTCTGACCTTCACTGCCCTCTAGTGGATATATTGCTTAAAATCCATTACAATGCAAAAGATTCTCTGAAGGATGTGAGCAGTGATTGTTACATTGACTGTTATATCAGTTTTCTCTGCTGCACTTTTTATTATCTATATTTTAAACTACCATATTATAAATGTAATGCTTTTAATATGTTTTTAATGTTTATTTTTTATGTCTGTTCAATGTGAAGCATTTCGTGCCTGTAATTTATTTGCTGTAAAGAACTTTGTGCTTCATATATGAAAGCGGCTAAACAAATACAGTTTATTATAATAATTCTTATTATTTATTTTATCTTTATTTATATGTTAAGAGGGCTTAAATTGGGCTTAAAACTAATTGGCTTCAACACATTTTTATTGTGTTGACTTTGACAGACCTTTTTTTTCGATTCATGCATGTGTATTGGGGTCACACACACACACACACACACACACACACACATTCGTGCACGATTGCATGATCAGTCAGAGGTGAGGAGACAAGGAGACAGAGAGGTGACAGACTTTTTCATCCCCTGTCAGGCCCAGAGACACACATGTATTCTCCCTCCAACACACACACATACACACAAAGACACACACATCCCTGACTCCCACTCTCTCAGTGTGTGCTCTTCACACACCCGGTACCCTCGTGTCCCTTATCACAGTCTCTCCCATCTGTTCCTGTTTTAAAACACCCTCAGTGCACAATCATTTTTAGTCAGTGTGGCAGAAAGTGTCTGTGCTGAGAAATCCCATTTGTCAAAGCGTCCACTTTCACAATCCCACCATAAACTACTGTGGCTGTTGTTAATGAACGTTTGTGTTCGCTGCCAAGCCATCTCTCCCATTTCTGGGGTTAATATCGGCCAGTGAAGTTTCCTCAAATACTGCTCTTCAATTATGAATAATGAGCTATTTAATATTAATGCTTAAATAATGTTAATAAAACATAAAGTGCGCACTCTAAGTTGCCTTTTTCACCCCTTTTTTTCTATAATTCTTTCTCTGTAACAATGGCACAGAGAATGGAAGTGGAATAAATAGAAATAAATATAAAATAAATAGTCTATAGACAGAGCAGCCACCAGTGCTGGCATCAGCCTCCATCATTTTGTGTTATATCCTATTTAGCAGTCGCATCACATTCAATAAAATCTAATGCATATCGAAAATAACTTGTGTCCTCTTCAATAGGGCATCGATAATGAATTTAGTTAAATGGCATGACTAATGTGCATTTGCGGACTAGTAATGGGCTCATCAGGGTAAAGGGACACGCGCGCAGGCCAATCCGGTCCAACACGGCCGCCCACGTCCTGTCGTCCTGTCCAATGATCGCCACCCACGCGCTGACGTCTCCCATTGTTTGGACTGGCACGATAAAGACGTGAAGCCGGCGCTCTTTAGAATGCATGAAAGCGAGTCCTGGGGGCAAGTTCACCAATGCGTGAAGGAGGGAGGAGGGAGGATGAAGGGATGGAGAGATGAGGGGAAACAGAAAGAAAGGAGGGGAGTAAAGCTAATGGCTTTATGGCGACAGTGATAATCAGGCTAGCTGAAAATCACTTCATCTCACACAGAGCTGAAGGGGATGCCGGGAAATAGAAAGAAGCAGGCTTAGAGGCCACGAAGCAGACACATGTATCTGTTTCTGTTTATACATGCATGAATATTTGTGTACATGTAAACTTGAAAGGGAAGTTTAGGACTGCATGTGATTTATTTATACAAATAGGGCTGATTCTGTATGTTTTAAGAAATCCTTGCAGAATTTACTTGCATGCTAATGCATACAGTGGAACATACAGTACATATGCAAAATCTGGAAATGCAGCCAACCTCAGGGGCGGGAGATAGCGCTGAGGCATGAAAAGCTTTTCCTGAAATGGCTCCCTCATATCACACCGCACAATTAGGCCTGCCATCGCAGCGCCTTTGCCCTGGAGTCAATGGTGGCACAGTACAGAGCTCTGCTCGGATAGATTCCTCAAGGCTTTTACCCTGCGTGGGTATGAATGCTGCTGCAGCCCACGAACTGCATTGTGTGTGTGTGTGTCGTGTGTCCACGGGAGTTGGAGGAGCAGGGTCGGTCAGCCTCGTGCGTGGTGGCTTTTTATTCTCTTTCCCTCGCTCGCTCTCTCTTGTTCTCTTCCGCGCATATACATAAACAAACAAATGAGGCTTTGCACTGACATTCGAGCCACATCAAATTGGCGGCTCCTGCGAGAAATCCGCGGGCAGCTCTTTCCCCTGATGGGCTTTTCTTCCACAATCCTGTGCAGCCAAAAGAGCCTGTGAGGAGAGATTCATCGTGCAGTAATCGCCCTATACAACACAAGGTTTTCCAATAGACCTACATGCAGGCAATCCAGCTTTATGGAAACCCAAGAGGGTCTTAAATTCTCCACACTTAGACAATCTCCATTCTCACAACTTTACCTGCCATCACAGAGAAAAAAACAGGGAAATTTAAAACTTCATTAAACCCCCCAAATAGGCCCATTTCTATCCCTGTTTCTTTTTTTCGTTTCCGAGTATATAAGCTAGGGCTCCTGTGAAAATTAGGTGAATCCATCACACTTTCTGCGGCAATGCCCGGGTCCTTTTCTCCAGGAGAACACACAGAGAAGGCAGGGAGACAGGGCGCAAAGAGACTGTCTTGACAATTCTTTATTTTTTTGCGTTACTTTTTCATCTGACCTGGCAGTGTGCCCCCTCACGCAGAATAATAGGAGCTAAAGCCATTCTCTTTTTGCCGAGCCATCAGTGAGCCATGGAGAGCCGGGGAAGGAGAAGTGATTTCCATGTTAATGGGAAACTTCCCAGCAGCGTCTAAACCTTTCTTTCCTTCTTCCTTCCTTCCATCACTCCGTCCTCACTTCCTGTCCGTAGCGTCTACCTTTACCTGCTGTCGTCCCCGAGCACTCAATCCTTGCGTTGTTTGCTTGTAACGTTACCTTTCACCTCTCAGCCTCTGTTTACTCCTCCTTTCTTCCTCTCCTCTCGCATGCTCTCTTTCTCTCTGTCTAGCTTGATGAATGGAGTCGCTGGACTGTGAGCGGCACATCCTCAACGGGGTGTGGCGGGCCATTGCGAGCTGTCTCACATCACTGTGTGTTTGGGTGCTTTTTTTTTGTGAGGTTTTTCTTTCACTTAGCCTGCCTCTCTTGTTGGTATACACGAGTGCAAATCCTGTTTCAAACTCAAGCCCATCAAAATGGATCCTGGGAAAGAAGTTGGAGAGAAAAGAGTCTTTGGGAGTCGCTTAAAATCCCTCATCCCCTGCTACTCAAGAACTACACTGATGTCCACTCGGCTGAACATGTACAATCCCCACCTAACCCTCTGAGGATCCCTGAGCAGTCAACTGAACATGGTTCCTGAGGTCTTTGCCATCCTCCCCTGCCCTCTCCGCACTCTTGACCCTATTCTCCCTGGGCCCCCTCAAAACACGGCTGGAAGTGGGCCAGCACGTCATCCCCCCTGAGATATGCTTAGCAGCTCCATCCACTATACGGTGTCTGTCAGGAAAACGGCGGTGGGTAAACTGCTCCGCCGCAGGGGTTCCAAATGAATCGCCTCAGCCCTGCACTCTCATCCCTTATACATAAAAGCTGGCATGTCCAAACTGAGTGCTGCTCCGAGAGTTTACTGTATTCTTATAAATCATGAATACACTTCAACATGCTAGATAAACAGAGGATCATTCTGTGAGCCGAAAAGTAAACTTCTGGGTATGCAAAGAGACAGACGTGACACCAATATGCCCCCCCAGCGCTAAACAGTGCTATCATTTGCGAATTCAGATATATTTATTTAATTTATTTATATATTATAGATATAGATATAGATATTCATATAGACATATCGTCAGTTCAAAACTGAACAAAGACGTTATGTTCAAACTGATAAACTTTATTGTTTATCGTAAATATACTCATCTGAATTTCATGTCACTTATTCCAAAAAAGTAAGAACATGGGCATGTTTTCCACCGTGTTACATCAGCTTTTCTTTTAACAACACTCAGTAAGTGTTGTAAAATTATTTTACATTCTTAATTCATATATGACTTCAGTTGCACAACAGTCCGATGCCTCTGCTCCTGTATTTTGTGCTTCGTGATAAGCCACACATGTTCAGAGGGAGACAGCTGAGGACTGCAGGCAGGCTTGGAAAAGACGTTGTCTGATGGCAGCATATGCTGCAAAACCTGTATGTATCTTCTCAGAAATTATGCCATAGGCACTATCAGACCACCATACCATCACAGACGCTGGCTTTTAAACTTTGTGCTGGTAAAAATCTGGATGGTCATTTTCCTCTTTAGCCCAGAGGACACGGCGTCCATCATTTCCAAAAACAATGAGAAATGTGTGTTTGTCCGACCACAGCACACTTCTCCAGTTTGCATCAGTCTCACATGAGCTTTGGCCCAGAGAAGTTGGCGGCGTTTCTGGATGTTGCAGGGTAGAATCCTAACAAGCAGCAACAAACTGTGTTTACTGGCAAGTGTTTTCTGAGTCCCTGTTGTAATGTCCTTTATACAGTCATGTCAGGTTTTAATGCAGTGCTGCATGAAGGATCGAAGGTCAAGGGCATCCATTGTTGTTTGGCCTTGACCCTTAGATGCAGAGATTTCTTGGATTCTATTTATTTCTTATTGATGTTATGGATCATAGATGGTGAAAGCCCTAAATTCCTTGCCATTGCGCTTGTAAACAACGGAGCCTTTTGAGGATGCCCCATTTATACCCAATGATGATGCTATCACCTGTTACCAATTAACCTGTTCATCTATGGAATGTCCCAAACAGGTGTTTTTCGAGTGTTCCGCAACTTTCCCAGTCTTTTGTCGCTCCTGTCCCAACTTTTTGGGAAACGTGTTGCCGGCATCAAATTCAGAATAAGCATTTACACATCTGAGGTTGATCTTGGAAAAAACATAAAAGAGGAGGAGTGATGGTGAGAAAAGCAAAGGGTTTAGACTGGATGAAGACAGAAGGCCTGTCCTGAATATAACCTCATATAGTCACTCGGAGGAGTAAACAAACTGTTATCACAGCTCCAAACTATTCATTGTTGCACCAAGTTGAAAAAGGGTGGGGGGCGGGGTGGGATGAATGGCAGTGCATCCACACTCTGGCTTCAAATAAAGATGTCTGTCTGGATTTTTTCTGTAAGTAGTGTTTTTCTCTCCTCTAACATTGTCGAAAGCTGTGCACCTGCACTGTCATTGTTTTTCCAAAGCTGTGCGAAGGCTCCCGTGTGGTTTAGCACGTTGTAACTGCTGCACTTGCAATTATGGGTTCAATTCTCACCAGGCTCATTTTGCTACAGTGCATGAATGCAGAGCACGCTGCTTTACATAAAACACGCTAAACGACAGAGAGGGGGACGGCTAGTTTCCAAAAGTAATCTGTTACACATAAACTGCTTCAAGTATATTGAAATGTATCAGTGGAAATGACATATTTATTCAGCTCACAATCTGTACATTTGTATTCATAGTGTTATCAACATCTGCCACTGTTCTCTGATGTTAGTTTCAGATGTATAAAATATGATAATTGCAATAAAAACACCAGTTTGCCTTAACTCTCCTGGGTAACCAATTATCTTCTAGTTCTATTTGACTTATCTGAAGGTCAATTGCTGCAACCACAATGCATCGCATCTAGTGTTTTATTAAGATCAGATCAATGTTATCTTAACCATGCTTCCACACTCACACACTGTATTCTCTCTACAGATGTTATTCTCTCCTCTCAAGTCTTAACCCCTCAACCAACTGCCTCTTTTTTGAGCAGGACTTAAGACACCAAGACCATCAGGAACATTTTTCTTTTATCAAAAACCTGATGGCTATACGTCCCCAGAATACTCTTGGTCTCTATTTTGAGGTTGTGATTATCCTAGAGGTCACAACAGGTCATTTTATACAGTGAGATCAAGTTTTTAAAAAATGCTTTCACTACAAGTAGCTACTGTGGGGGACTAACATTATCACACATAAATATAAATAGGCTCACTGAATCTATAAGAGTCTCAGCTTTCCAGTCAAACCCAAAGAAGCAATTCATAGACTGTTTAGGGACGGCAGTATGTGGAAATTTTCATATACAATAAGCAAAAATAACACAATCTTACTTCAGTGGAAAAACTGTGCCGTTTTGGTTCAAGCTGTATGGTATTAGCATAAAGTGGGCATGTCTGTAAAGAGGAGACTCAGACCAGCTTTGTAGCTTTATTTGGCCCCGATATTCACAAACAAACATGACTTATCATGATTGGTAATGATGGATTACTTACCTCTATGATATTTCCACTGTAGCATTGAAACTGAGCCGCTACAGCTGGAAGCAACAAGTTGGCTGAGTCTGCCAGATCATTAAGGGGTTAATTTGCCAGAGGTTCTGAATGTAAGACATTTTCGGCCCTTCTTTTTGGACCAGGAGTAAAAGCATTTCCTCAACTTAGAAAATGATTTCTGTCTCTGCTGATCTGAAGGAAAGCTCTTAAAGTGCCCTAACCTGTTAGGAGCTGCCAGGACTTGACCTTTGGGTAGATATATTCAGGAACATTCAGTGGAGGAGGGATATTAATAGCCGTAGTGAGCTTATTAGGAGATAACTGCTCTTGAAAATATTCATAATTGCTTTAACCGGTTTTCTTTTGGATACAAAAGAAAGCAAACATGCAAAAAACATAAACCTGGTAACCTCACGGTGAAAGGAAAGTGTTGTAACAGAATCAACAATATCTGCCGGAAAAAAATCTAACTTTGATCGCTGCAGCTTCTCAGGTAATGATTCATTCATTTCCCGCCACTCAAGGTGAAGGTATAGAAAAACAATTTTTATTTCATTCAAGAGAAATATGTCTCAACTTGGTGCGACTTTACAGAGATGAATCATTTGTAAGGAGCACCTGTAAGGGCACATAACAATAGGTGGAGAGTCGCAAAATAATTGCTGAGTGCATAATAATGCACAACACAGGCGAGATGTGGCTCTGATATAAACATTGTAAAACAATGAAAGCATATCTAAGTCAAATCACTACTTTAAATTGCAAAAGTTTATTGTTAACTCAGTGTTTATTCAGTGTTCACTGGCAGCATATATTATTTAAACACACTATCTATACATAGAATATTTGCGATGAGTCTTACAGACGTCCGTAATGGTTGTTTAAAGGCAGTTTCTGGGTGCATTTCTCTGTGGATTGAGTCCTTTGATATTTTCACAGTAGTTATACAGCACTGAGACCTGCTATATAATCAAAAAGGGAATGAGAATCTCCTTTTTTTCCAATATGGAACTTTACAGCTATTTCATTTCCGTGTCACATTTCATCGCATACACAGTGTTGCAGTTAGAATTTCCACCTCACAGCAAAACGTCTGTGGATTTGACCCTGCTGGCCGGCTGGGGACTTTGTGTGTGGAGTTGGCCTGATCTCTTCATGCCTGGTGGGCTTCCAGTGCAATGACATGCAGGTTAGGGTTATCTGTGACTTTATTGGCCATAGGAGCAAATGTGATTGTGAATGGTTGTCTGTGTGATGGCTCTGTGGCATACAGGGTCTGGATAAGCAGATATGGATGGAGCAAAGAGTAGTGGATGCGGCCACCTAGACATCACCCACTGGTTTGTAGACTACTGTTTCGAAGCCTTAAGTTAGGCAGTTTTTTCTTGTACTAATCTTGGTTTTTTGGGGGCGAAAAGTGACCATATTTGGACTTAGAGGTTGGATCTGACTGAAAATCTGAGGACACTACACATGCTGGGCTACAAAATGCAAAGTCGCTGCTAACAAAGCAAGCCTCCATAATTCCATTACCCAACTTTGTTGTCTATTTTACTCTAAATGGGATCATAATTCACAAAATAAACATCATGCTGTATTAAAGACGCCTTGAAAATAGTAGCTGAGACCAAAAACTCATTACGAACATGTTTACTAAAGTAATAAATCAAGTGAGTTGTAGGGTCATTTTCTCATAGACTTCTATACAATCAACTTCTTCATGTAACCAGTGGAGTCGCCCCCTACTGGCCATTGACACAAATGCAGGTTTGAAGCACTGTGGCATTGGCTTCACTTTTTTTATACAGTCCATTAAATTAAGCTATAACCACAGTGTGTTTGTTATCTATATTACCAGCCTGTATGCATAAAGCCTATCTAATAATTTGTTACTTCATGCATTTTGAATACTTCCAGTAAATAAACATGCATTATGTAGTTTTCTATAACTAAGTGTCTTTCAATCAAAACAGTATAAAAAGGGTGGAGCAATCCTGTCATTGTAGTTATCTTCTCCTGATTAGAATTCCTTCAGTGTGTATTCTTCTTAACCAGGAGCCTCATTAAAAGCAGAGGCTTTCTCCTCAAAACAAACCAACCAGGTGATTAAAACCAGAAAAACACTGAAAGAAGCATTTTCATATTAAAAATCTGTGTTTCTCTGAGGCTGTTTTACATGTGAACAGAGGGGCTGAAGCTGAGCTCGAACATTAGCCTGTTTCTCTGATAACTCAAGATCCAAACACCTGATGACTAGAATCCTTTATCCAGTTAAAATATATAGCTAAAAATGATGAAGATACAAAAAGTGCATTGTATAAATGTGGCCTAAAACTGGATAAAAAGTTAATTTATGGCTCTGGCAGAGAACCATAGCACTGACGCATGCACAAAGTGGATAAGACGTCATTGACAGGTGACGGACGTAGTGCGACCATGATTTCTCTTGGTCTGACACTTTAATGCGGAAATGTTACATATTATACTTTTAATATGTCAAACTGCAACTGTATAGAAAAACCACACGTCATCATAAATTCTATTGTGCAGCTCAGAGTGTCGTCCTTGGGGAGAAGAGTGGCCCTTCATGCTGGAAGAAAGTGTAGGAAGCTTCATTAATAACTTACAAGTTCCACTCTGAGTGTTTTTAGTCCGAGGTTAACTTTCAGCACTATTCCTGGAAGTAACTCTGAGATGCTTGATAAATACAGGCCCTGATTGCATTATCCGAACCCACTGGCATCATATAATGTATTCAATCAGTGTAAATCACTTTACACAAACAAGCCTGCAAGAATATTCAATTTAAGTCTCGTTGAATTCCTTTCGGTTCGTCTCTTCCAGCTTCTCCTTCTTTAAATCCTCATAAATTGATGCTCTTTTTGTCTCAAGAGGAGGCATTTTTCATCTCGGCTAAATCCATGTCCAGTCTGCAGCTTGCCTTCAGGCTGGGACAACACCTTGTGTTAATTAAACCCGACCCCTGCATTTGCCGGCTCCGCACCGGCACATTCCGGGCGAAAATTGAGTGTTTGATTCCTAAAATGGTTTGACTAATTCCATCTGGCTCCACAGCTCGGGTTGTGGTTGCAGAGAGTAATAATGATTACGGCGATAAGTTAAACAATTAGGTAATAGGCAATAATTTCCAATAATTGTTATTCTCTAATTAAGTTTTACATCTTCTGAGCCCAAATAAGAGATGGAGGAAATGAAATGAAAGGAGGAACTAATTAAAATGGAGGTGGCTAATACCAGCATGGTTTTTATCCTTTTATTTTCTCCATCCCTCTGTTTCTCTCGCTCTGTATTAATATTTCATCTAAAGTTCAGTGCTTTCCGCTTCAATAGACGGTAAAATCACTGCTGGAAACATTGCTCTCAGTCACATCTCTCTCTCTCTCTCTGTCTTTTTCTTCTTCTCACTCACAGTTCTCCTCATGTCGTATCCCCCCCAACCCCCACCCGTTTTTTTTTTCTTCCCTTGAGCTCTCGCTGTTCATTTTTCTGTTTCTTTCTCTCACAATATCTCACAGGTGGAAGTGAATGTCAGCGGCGAGTCTAACTGGTTCGAGCCAGCCGCAAACTGTACTTTCTCTTCTCTTAGTCACATCAGTCAGTCATTCAGCCAACCAGCCAGCCAGCCTGCCACTTTGTCATTTTATCATTTTGTCAGTGCACTTTAGAGTCAGTCAATGTAAAGCTTTTTAGCCACTTGATATCACGGAAAAGGCTGGAGCTGGAGCTGGAGCTGGTGTGCACAATCTGTGCATAACCTTGCTGCTGGATTTCATTTAAATTGAATATACTGTACAGTACTTCTTAGAACATCTCAATGAAACCGTTGCAGAAAGCTCCATTATATAAGTTACCAGTAGATTTCTGCTTTACTTTATCCTGCGCTGAAAGGAACCAGTGTGGATTCAGGATTGAGGCGGAGTGCAGTGGCGGAGCTTGTGAAGAGGTAAACTGCTCGGGGCCCCTGAAGGCTGACAAACTCAACTCCACAGAGTGTCTCAAACTGCAGTGACTGGCAGGAATCACGTTAAGTTTTCAACGTTTGAATTGAGAGTCAGTGAAGGAAAATGAAGAAGAGGTGTTGATAAGTAGACCTGATAATGATGATGAGCCTTAAATAGTCAGGGGTAGACAATGAACAGCTGTTTAGTTTGTACCCTTTGGAAGTTCCAGATAAGAATATAATCAAATCTGAAGTGCAGCATGGTTAATTTAAACCATTTCCTAATGGAATTCAGAAAACAACTACTCTATCATGATTTATACCATTACCGTGATATAAAATTATATCCACTGTGAAAAAAACTAGTTACCATAACGCTCATACCTTCCCTTGTTAAAACAACTCTTGCAAAGCTAGCTTGATGCCAACAAGATCATTTGTATGATCTGAATAAGTAATGGTACTTAGAGTTTGTCTGTATAATAGAATATAATGAGGAGTCAAAGTAACATATTAACATATACAGTAAAATATGGTACATTAAGATATAGTGAAGGGTTTAAGTGTAAGGTAAAGTGTAGTGTAGCATTGAATAGTATAACATAATGTATAGCACAAAAATATACAACCCCAATTTCACTGAATTGGGGTGTCATTTAAACTCCAAAGTGTGTATTTCAAAAAGAAAAGTGTATCACGTCAAACTTTTAAAACCAACATTCCTGGGTAGGTTTCAACAAGATCTCTAATTGTAAAGACTGAAAAGACCACCGATAACGACACATATAGTGTTTGTCAAAATGGCGCACCACTATACAAACACATACTGTCCTCGGTTATAAGCAAGGCTGCAGGGAACTAGTTACAAGGTTGATGTGAGCCACGGTAGTTATGTAAAAAAAGTTACTCAAGTTATGTAAAAAGTTGTTTACTTTTGTTTTCACATGGGACACGAACCTCGTTTTCCTGGGACACCTCCCCTCCCTCACGCCGCTAATGTGACATCCGCCATTTAAACTCTGCATCACAACTTGTATTGTTGTTATTGAGGGGAGACCAGTCTCGTAGATTTAGGGGTATAGGGCAAATGTGAGGAATATACCAAAGCCAAAGCTTATAGAAGAAGAACTTTAATGCCAAAATCTATGTATTCTGGTTTCTGCAATTGTGCTTTTTTTTACTATGTGGCTACAACACAATCCAAACTACATCAGTTAAAGATGTATCATATGACATATGTCAAAGTGTAATAATATATATCTCATACAGTTTTCATTGGTGTCAGATTTTGTAACAGAGCGGTGATGAACGCTGGTTGTAGGAGCCCCGCTGGGAACAACAGGCTCTAGAATCGCCACTGGCAGTGTGGTGGACTCCACATTGTGTT
Organism: Serranus cabrilla; assembly: GCA_903364295.1. Classification (NCBI taxonomy): domain Eukaryota; kingdom Metazoa; phylum Chordata; class Actinopteri; order Perciformes; family Serranidae; genus Serranus; species Serranus cabrilla. Next base: position 738,388 of record CAFUXE010000314.1, read on the forward strand.
GCAGTGTTTGCACTTAGGCACCTGTGCGCCCACACCAGACATTCACTTACTAATGGACTAATGGACACACACACACATACACACACACACACACACACACTGCCTCCTACTCCATATGGCATTAGTGCAGAGCTCCCTAATGGCTAATGGCCTGTCTTTCTGCACAAGGCAAGTTAAACAGCAACATGCAGTGTTTTATACCGCTTGCCCTGGAGCCTATGAAGGAAAAAATCTACACGGTTTCATTATTAACCCCATTAGCACTGAAACAGAAGGCGTCACTCTCACTTTCACTTCCACTGTATGCAGTCTATTTTAACCCTGTAGTGGCTTGGGAAGAATAAAAATTCCGCTGATACAGCAAACGCCGTGTGCATCCCTCCACCCCTGCCTCGGCGATCACGACCTCTCTCTGTCTCTTAACACTCGTGATGATTCCTAAATCACACTCTCCGCGCCTTGATCCTCCCTTTCCGTCTCTTCGGCCTTTTCCCTTAAGCCCTCTTGAGTATGAGTGCCTGTGTGATGGACTCCCCCCTAAACGGATGCAGATTTTATTCAGGCTATTTTCAAAACCACCGCGTGCGCTTTAGCCAACTAGACATTTTTTTAATGACTCCCCTAACTCGAAGCCTTCCACCACCACCATGAGAAACACTCTGCCTCTGCTTCAGATAAGATGTGGCGGAGTCACATTCTTTTTTTTATTTTTTTTTATTATTCCCACTCAGCCCCCCCTCTCCTCCTCTCCTCACCGAGTGCTTTTACAGCACAGGCCCCGGTCCACACTTGTCTTTAAAAAGTGGTTCCCTGCTGGTTCTTCAGCCTCTGCATTCCTCTCTTCCCACCCTTTCTGTTCCTTCAGTGTTGCATCTTTCATTTCACATTTATCTGTCCTTTAACAGTCGCCCACCTCTTTCAGAT
>CAFUXE010000314.1:739329-766099 GCA_903364295.1 Serranus cabrilla
CTCGCCCCCTCCTCCCACCATCCAGCAGTTTGTCAATTTAAGCTCTTTTTCTGCACTTTTAAACCTGTATTAAACTGCCTAATTAACACTCACCACCTGTCATTTCACTTCATTTCCAACTAATCCCCTTGCCAGCGTGGCACTTTTTATCCGATCACCTGCAAAAACTGGCAGTCCCTGGCCAATTGTTCAAACAATCGTCACTTAGTTTGTCATGGGAAATCAGAGGACAAGGTTAGAAAGAACTGTGGAGAGAGTGTCTCCTTGTCTGTGAGCTAGTGCCCAAATACAGCACAGGAGGGCTTTCGATCTTCTCTCCGTGGCACAATCATGGTCAGCTCAGCGGGGAGCACCCATATTAGTGGGACATGAAGCATTGAACTGGCGCGCCCATGCTGTTTCCTCACAGCCCACTCTAATGACTTTACCTGTGCGAACAAAAGGCTCAGGACAGATCCCAGTCACTCTCTATTCTCATCCAGTGTGTGATTTTATCAGGGACCTGTGCTGCTTTTGGAGCTTCTTTATGTGCAGAACAAGCTGGGAATTTCTCCCCGCCACTCACCTTTTCACTACCCCCCCCATCTTCCCTGCTGGATCCCTCTTTTTCTTTTCCCCCAGTCCATCACAGGTGCAAATGATGTATGACTTGTGTTGCCAGCTGCTCTCCTGTGTGAGCAGAAAGCTGATAATGACTAAGTCTAGCCTACTTTGCCAGCATCACACCCCCTTTGTCACTCCTCGTGAGTGCTCTGTGTGTGTGACAAGTGCGTACGAGAAAGTGCGAGGCTGTGTGCGTGTGTTAGAGAAAGAAAGAGCCCATGACAGGGACTGTTGTAGGCGTAGGCGCGCGTTGCCCCGTTTCACCGTACAATAGCACAGATCAATTGAAACCGCCGTCTCTGACTTGTAAATAACTTTCCTAATTTGCTGTCTCATTAGCAACATCCCTGTTTATGTTCGAGTTGTCTTCGTCTCAGCCTTCTGGTGCTGTGTCAGTCCCAGATGGTAGGCATGATAGTCACGCAGCATAAACTGGCATTTAGTGTTGATTCATTGGCACATGTTGTCCCCCTCCAGTGGGCAGACCCCTGCAGGGCCACGTGGGCGTTGGCGTAGTCTGTCAGTCATTACACATTGTTGTGTGACACATCCTTACTTATGTTTTATCATATCTTATCAACAAGTTTTTTATAGGATAGCGTGCTCAGGCCCAACTACGCTTTCTTCTGGCAGGTTGTATAATAAATTAACAAAAGTTTAAGGACTCCCAGATGTGATTAGTGAGAGATTTTGGAACCTGGCTGCAGGGATTTGCTCCGTTTCAGCCACAAGAGCATCACTGAGGTCAGACACTGATGTTGGGTGATAAGGACCGGCTCGCACTCGGTGTTCTAATTCATCCCGAAGGTGTTGTGTGGGGATGAGGTCAGGGCTCTGCACAGGCCGGTCATGTTCTTCCACACCAAACCCAGAAAAACATTTCTTTATTGGCCTGGCTGTGCAACCCTGTCTCCTGATATTCTCATACAGTGAAACTGCACTCTCTATTTCGTTTTGAGGAAAAGGTATTTTTTCCTGGATTGCAACCGCAGCCTTAAACACATGGTTAACATTATGATTTAAAGGAAAACTAGTTGCTTAGGTTTAGTAAAACATCATGGTTGGGGTTAAAGTAAGTAAATTTGTTAAGGAAAATTATTAACAACAGCCATTCATTTGAACATTTCTAGAGTTATATGCCAATTGAAATGATATTTTAGCAATTGAAACTTCACCTGCTAAATATCAATTATGATTAGTTATTCCAGAAACAACACCATAACCATTATATCCTGGTTCGTTTAGGTAAGAAAGACATGAAACAACCTGATTTCCTAGAAAGTGGCTTTATATACCACTAATTTGTTTTGCCAATTATGTTTTTGGGAGAAGCCTGACTGGATTATGTTCCGTACGTTCAACTTGTGTTTTCTCATTATGTTGGTAAAACATAGTCCAGGCGGCGTTGTGTTTCTCCCAAAACATATTTGCTTTTGCAAATTACTAGTATGCAAACGTAATTACAGAGTTGCATGAAAAGTTCTCTCTTACAGGCTTCAAATGATTTGCACTTCAGTGGGTTGATCAAGCTGAAAAATACCATTTGGAGACCACTCTCAAGAACCAGAGCCAACTGATCCAATTTTTTGAAAATGTAAGACTGGAGGGAAATTGACAGTTTTGATGAGTGAAAGGGAAAAGAAATAATGAAGTGTAAAAAAATATTCACAGTGAGCAGTAATGATATAATAACATTAATTCTGGGACGTCAGGGGTGTTGAATAATGAGTAATGTATTCCCTTTTATCAATAACGGCACAGTGGGAGTTCATTTAGTGTCCAACTGTGAAGTCCTGCTCATGAACTACTTTTCAACTTTCCATATTTTTTTTTTTTTTTTTAAAGAACACGACCCATCTTTTCTCTTGTCTGCAGTCCATTTCCCCATAAATGTTGTTCATGAGTCCCTGCTTTAGCCCTTAAAACAATGTCCAATCAGTGTCCTGGTCATGGAAGGTCACACAACCTCCTTGTGATGGTCTTTCTACATGAAGGGATCAGGGTTGTCTTTTGAATTATGTCACAGGGTAGCTATCCTAGGCACACAATTTAGTGTCCCCAGTACCTGGCGCAGAACATTTATATGTTTTGACATGACAAGAAAATATCAAGTCCTCCAACCCCCACATAAGGCATTGGCTCCTACCCTCTACTACAACTAATAGGAGTGTGTCCTAAATTTGGGCTGGACCAGTGACATGTAGTCAACCCCTCCTCAAACCTTAAAGTACTGTTCCCAGTTTTAAACATGAAATAAACGCTTTAAAAAGGTGGCAATTTGCTGAGATCATGTTCTGGGTTAAAATAAGTATGTTTTTTAAGTCGGTAACATATCATGTGTTATGTACGTGATGTAAGTTAAGTATGGTTGGTTAGGTTTAGGAAAATATCTTGGTTTGGATGAAAATAAATATGTTTGTCTCATCACTACATTAACCTACATAGTGTAGGTGACATAAGTTTGTGAAGTATATTTTGTAGGAGACAAAACCTTAAGGGCAGTGAGTGTGTTAGATTACATTGCCATCAAAAGGTACATGGTTGGGTTTAGGAAAAGATGAAAGTTTAGTTCAAGATAAATATAGCTCTTTTGTCTAAATTAATCTGTGTTACGTATGCAACCAAAATGAAGTCTGTTATACATGAGACATAAGTTAGTCATGGTATGTAGGTCACATAGGTTATGTATTTTGCATTCACCGAAGGTACTTTTTAGGTTTAGGTAAAGATAATGTATTTGGGTTAAAATAAGTACATTTGTTACATAAAGTACTTTCTGGTTTCACGTGAGACACAAATAGCTGTCTCCTGGTTATTAACCCACAAATCGACACCTGCCTCCTACTACACAGACTTTGTCCCTCTTTATACTTCAATTCCCAACTTCCTCCTTTGCTCCCATGATAATCACTCAAGCCACTAGAGGTTACCGCCGAACAATAAATGTAAATACAGGTCAAAAGCTGCTTATACAATAAACCTATGGAGTCCTTTTTGGGAGAGGACAGTCTTGAAAATATGTGTTATTGGTATTCATCTGCCAACACTATTTTCAGTGTTGCTGCAGTTTACAGATTGTTTATTTTTTTATGTGCGTTATAAAAAAAAAGTGGACTAAATCCTTCCATCCAAATGCCCTCCATCTTTCAGAGCTTATGGAAGTGTTTTGTGTTGTACATATGGAATGCCAATGGCTCTTTGACTGTTTAATATTCAATTCTAGGTCCCATTTCATGGACTACTTTTAAGTAACCTTAAATTACTTGTTCCTGTTCTTTCCTCTTCAAAAAGTAGCTATTAGTCTATAAGTTATGGTAAGTGCTCTGAAACCAGGCATTACATCCTGTACATTACACTTTAAGCAGTGGGGAACACGCTCGAGAGCATCTCATGTAACACCTTGAGTAAATTGCTGAAGAGGAGAGGAGGAGGAGGGAGCAGTTGTTCACCAGGAGGTAAATGAAGTAAAGTAAAAAAGAAGTGGGTAAGGAGCAGCCTGGAGAGTAGCATATGGTAATGGGGCCAATTCATGGCCCTTTAGAGCCATAAGGCCAGCAGTGAGCCTCCGTTACTGTCTCTCTGTGCTTGTAATATGTGCTGAGACGTGGCACTAGCTAACAGCTTAAACATATACATGGAAAACAAATATCCTTTATTTAATGTCAGGGGTGAATTTGTGTCATTTTTGCTGACCAACATTACAGCAGAAGCTAGATAAAAGAAACACACTAAACAAATAATAAATTAGATTTTTGCTGTGTTTTTCAGAAGAAAAATTCTCTCCAACAATAAAACTGCAATTAAGATCAGCCAATCAGGTAAACACGGAGATCATAGCTGGGAAACAACATTATTATAAAGGGCAGCTTATTGAAGAATGGTAAACTATTAGATTCACTGTGGCTTCATCTTCATCAAGAGGGAATTACTTCTAATCCCATCAAATCCATCTTGGCTGTTGTTATTTTAGAAAGTTTACCGAGCAAATACACTAACTCTTTTTACCATAGCAGTTCCATGCTGATTCTTCATTTAATAACAGCTGGGGAGCTGGGAAATGGCAATGTTGCTGATTTCTTTCCTTTTGACATGTCTATTGATCTTTGCACCAAAATCTTCCATCTTTGACAAGTGATCAAACAAACCATCTCCTTCTCCTGATCCTGTTCAGTATTTGGTGCTTATCTCACAGATGGGTGTCCTTATTGCGAGGGTGACACTTTGTTTCGTCAGTGGGAATCTGAAGTCATGTTGAGTTTCTGCAGAAAGAGAGATCCCATGTTCTGAACAGACAGAAGAGTCAATAACTAGAAATGACTTGAGACATGAAGCAAAGGATTCAAAGATAGCAGGATAGTAACACTCAAAAGCTCTAATATTCCAAAAATCTATGGTCAAACAAGTAATCTCAGCTTTATATTTATAATAATAATAGATTATTTGGCTGAAATGGTAAGAACAAAAGCAAAGTAATGACATTTTCCTGACTTTCATGACCTTTTTGGCAATGCAAATAGCTCATTATTGTTGCATAGCTGCAGCTTGTGTATTGAAAGCTCTGTGTGACCTGAGCAGCTGCATCAATCCTTGTATGTTCACTGGATGTGTTCAGGTACAGTACTGAGAGTAGGTCACCTGTGTTATGGCAGCACTCGGAGCCAACAGGTGCTGAAGGTGTGCAGGGAAAACGAGAATAGCATAAACATGTTTTTTAGGTTACAAGTGTATAACTTGTGTAATAATTCAGTAAAAAGTAATTTTCCACTATGAAAAGAAATGCACTAAAGGTAGTGAATAACCCACTTAATCGTGAGCCTGGAGGTGCAGCTTATCACAACCCATATTGACATTTGTTGTTTGGCGGAGAGACCTTTAGTAGCTGTAATGATTACTATAAAAGCAAAGGAGGAAATCAGGTAACAAAGTATAAAGAGCAACAAAGTCCACGAATGCAGGTCTGGGTGGACAGATGAGTCCAAAAACACAGGACTTTAATCCATGTGACCGCTGTTCATGCCCCCCGTAAAACCAATTCAACATTGTTATTTTAAGTATTGTACTCATGCAAAGTAAGTGGCTAACTTTAAGGCTATCATCAGTCTCTAACTACGTTGTGGTGTGGAAGAACTTATTTTAACCTAAACCATGGTAATTTTTCTAAAATAAACCAAGGAGTTTTGGTGCCTAAAATTAACACTATAGTTTGGTTTCACAATGTAAACTACGTGTTTAAACCATGGTTGTGAGTGGTTATACGTATATGTTGTTTAGGTATGAGATTGAGTTGGATATAGAATATATACAGAAAATATAATCTAGAACATCTGTGTGCCGGTTTGGCTTATGATTTTAATTGCTCAACAAAACGTTACCAAACATATGACGTACAGATGACAGATCAGAAAAGGCTGATTACTAAATAATCTTCCTAATAGTCTTGTTTTTGAAGGCACTGACAAATGATCTGTTTATTCATTCGGGTTGGAAGACTTGTTGGAGTGAGAAACCCCTGTGTGCTTTAAAAAAAATAATTAAGACTTTAAAAAGACAACAATCAAATACCCTGGGTTATTACTTTGGCTTCCGATGCCACTGTGATGTCTTAACTGTAATTCTGATCCTCAAAGTGAAATAACCTCACATTTTGTGTCGCTGTGATGTTGTCAGATTTACAGAATTCATCTGACTGCGTGTTGGCCCAGATACTGTCTTGTTGAAGTGGTGGCTATCTTTTATTCTGTCAACCCAATGTTGTTCTCCCTCACATTTACAGGTCTATCTGATTCCCTTAGCTTTAGCTGAGCAGATAACAGCTCTGTTTGAATGAGCCTGTCTGTTCTGTGTGTGTGAGCCAAATAGTGATATCTTACCTTTTCCCTCGCTCAATTTCTATCTTTCCTACCACACTTATTCTTGTCAGTGCAGCTGCATGGTGGCCTGTGTGTGTATGTGTGCATTAGGGTGAAATAAAGCGGTTGGCGGATATATGAATTTATGAGTGCATGTGTGCTTTTTATGCAGTAATGCGTGTTCACAAATGTACTCCATATTTTCATCAGATAGGTGCATCGGATGAATCATAAGAGAAATGTACTGTATGTAAACTGCAAAGCCAGCAGAAGGACTCTAATAATGTGCTGCTTTAATGGGCCCAGCACTAAGAGAAAAACCAGCATGTTTAAACATGATGGCAGCATACATGAAAGAGCCTGTTATCTTGATTAATTCTTGTTAGCGGAGGGAGAAAAGAAAGACTTGGAGACTAAAAAGTGGATGTTTGTGATGAGTAGTTAGCGTCATCGAGTTCAAATGTTTTGAGGGAGACTGAGCAGCTTTTCTTACCTGTTATCGCTGCCTTTTCTTTATCTCCTCTGTTCCTTCTGTTTCTTTTTAATCTTAGCTTCTTTTAATTTAGCGTTTTTTTAAAAGCAGGTTTTCTGGCCATATTTTACCTGGCTTTTAATAAAACCTCATTGCTGAAACGCAGTCTGCCTTTTTCTTCTTTTATCTCATTCCTTCATCCTCCCAGTTCTGTTAAATTAAATGCCGCCTTATCTGAATGAAATATTGCAAATATTTGCTCAGCACAGGTGCAGAAAACAGTTCAAAAGACAAAATAAAATGTTTAATGTTTACATTACATGTATCAGCCCTAATGAAACGACTTGCTTCTTTAATATTTGCTGTCATCTGTCTCCCTTAGGTATGTGGTCCTTCTCCGTTTCCGAGCTGGCCATCCCGGGAGCTGAGATAGGCCGTATCTCAGCAGCCGACGCCGACCTCGGTGAGAACGCCAAGCTGGAGTATACCATCCTGGACGGGGAGACTGGGGATACGTTCAACATTACTGGCGTGAACCAAGAGGCTGTCATTACGCTCAACAAGGTCAGAGAAAGATGAGAGAGGTGATGAAGAAGAAGAAGAGTGTGTGAGAGTGGAAGAAGATAGAGAGAGAGAGAGTGAGAGGCCATTTGGATGGCCTCTCAGTCATCATGCGAGACAACACAGCTTTGATAAGGGCTCGGTAATGGATCAATGCTAACTATTTTCCTAAATGCTGCATGTGCTGAGACGTGAAATATAATTTGGATAACACAAAGAAATTTCGGGGCGCAGTGACAAATGTTTCAGTTAAACCTGCTCCTATTGTTCTTCTCATGGTCAAAGATTTGAGGCAGCAGCTGTGTTGATGTGCTTCCCTGTGCTAATATAAGATGAGGCTGTTAGCGACTGGCTAGTTAGCTAGCTATCTTGCTAATTTCACCATGCTTTCATTCTACACTGGTTACAGAAAACAAGCCCAACCAATGTGCCAGTCATCTGGTAATAGCAATGTGCTTTCCAATAGTGTGTGGATGAATGTTGTACACATTTAGCGTCTGAATAGTTAGCTAGCTAGCTTGCTTTAATGCTACACTTGATACAGAAAATGAGCTGAACAAAGTTCATCTGGTGACAGCAATGTGCTTTCCTACCCTGTGGCAAGAGTGTGTGGATAAAGCAAAGCTTAATTGTTCAGTTTGACTCATTTTGTGGCTGGGCTAGTTTGCTAGTTAGCTGGATTACTAATTCCACCTTAACTTTCATGCTTGCAACAGTTGTTAACACTGCCCTCCAACTCAGCTGGGCTCTGGGAGTGCTGGGTATGATTACAGCAATGTAAGTTTGTAATCTTGACTCGCACTTTCCAGTTCACACAAATGTCAACTAAACACCCCGAGTAACAGAGCACATAGATGAAGGCATCAGTTTGTAAAGGTACAGATAAGAAGGACAGGACAGGAGTTGGAAATAAGAACAGATGATGAGGAGGAAGAGTGGTGATGACACAGGTAATGTGGGCAGGTTTTCTTAAGAGAGGAGTTTTGTTTGGCCTATGAGTCAAAGCATAGCTAACAACATGTTGCCAAAGCCCATTAACCCAAAATATCTGAATGCACAAAAGACTCTGTATAAGCCTCTAAGATTTAACATGATTCATCTCTCAGCAGCCTTTCCAGATGGGAATTTGAAATAGGTGATCTATATTCATCTCACCTTCTCCCCTTATTTAACTCCCATCAGATGAGAGTGACTTGATGGGTTTCTGACAAATGAATTTCTTGCTTGATGCAGTGTGAACCAGCCTCCTTTTTTATCAATATTTCCATCTGTTTACAGCAAACATAATGAAGCATCCGTACAGAGCTCAATCGAAGCATGACGCATCCAGATGCAAATGTTTGCGGCGGCTGAGTTGAGTGCAATTTGCAGCAACATTGTTTTGACCAGCGTTGAGGTGTTTTGACTGCTGCCGTTCAGCAAAGGTTTTTCCTCGCGGAGCATTTACACGTACAGAAGAGTCAATGAGGTGCTGCCTTTCCATCTTGACTTCAGCTGGCTAATAGTTCCCTTTAGTGTAATACTGGATGATTTCAATTTCAAACATTCCCCTAAGCTTCCTGTCATCCTCAATAATCACATTCTTATGAAAATACATGTGCACAGTGGGGGGCGAAGAGCGCTGACACCCACTCATTACCACTATGGCTTAACAGTACATACGTGTCAGTCTCAGGAGGAGGACAGGGGCCTCTGTGCTCACATGAAATGAAGACTTAATGGGGAGAGGGGCCCTGTGTGGGAGGCATGTCTGTGATATGAAGCTTTCATTTCAAATGAGCCCGACAGTAGTGCCTCAGTCACTTCAGTAAGAAAACATGTGTCGTTATTAATGCTGCGAGACACCTCTCAGATCTATGGGATGTCAGTCATGACAAGATGTGCTTGTTGTGTGAATCCTGGCGAATATGCACTACAGGTACTCAATGCAAGAGTGTATTCATGTGAGTGTATGTTAGTATATCAAGGACGCTGCATTGTGTTATGTTTTCGAGGGAGACATTTTTTTCACGGATTACTTGCCTTCTTGGCACATCACAAAAATGTTTTAAGTCAAAGTCCCAGGGTGTCATAGAGGTGCTTGTGTGGAAGGGGTCAAACAAGCACACCCATAACACTTCCACAAAGGAGACAGCTCTTACTGTCCCCTGTGAAACCAAACGCCAGTGTTGTGACAAATGTCAGCAGTGACAAAGAGTGTAGCTGTGGTATCGAGATCCACCCCAACACCCCCTGACACATTGTATAAAAAAGGAATTAAGGCATAGCTGCTTGAATATGCAACAGCATCCTAAGAACTACCTAAAATTATAGAATTATCTGGCGTGTACTTTGATTTTTTACTTCTGACATACTGCAGCCAGCCACCAGGGGGCGATCAAGATGACTTCACTTTGGGGGGCTGTCATGCCTTCCATCTTTGGCCAAAACCAACATGAAATTTGATTAACAATAATAGTAAAGAGAAAAAAACAGCAAATCTTTACATTTGAGACATTGACATTATGTTATTTTCTTGATGAATAATTAAATTTTTTTAGTGATTATCAAAGATTCCCTCCAGACAAGTCATTTAAAGAAGCTCTTCTGCTTTTAGTAATAATTTGTGTCTGATATGGTATTTAAAAAAAAAAGGTCAATTGCCTCATAAAAGGTTTTTGTAATGAGATTCCTTAATAAGGAATTCGTTTAAAAGGACATCTACTCCTCCTCCATTCAAAAATCTGGAATCAATGAATATGCAAACATTGTTCGTTGAAAAAGTTAAACTTCTGGACACATGAAACTCCACATATCTACACATACTCCATTTAAAGGTACATTCTCATTGTGCACTGGATCCAGACTGTGTAAAGGTAGACATACACTATAAACCTTGCAATAAAAAGTTTATAGCAAACCTTCCAAACTTCCAATCTCATCGCCTTGTCTCATAACAGTAAAGCCAAGCGGTTACAATATGGTGAACCAATTTTTTTTCTGTTGACCTACTACTGGGTCTGTGTAATTAAATTTACAGTAATGAAAAACAAAAACAGCCAACTGTTAACCAACAGCTGGGCAAGAATATGCTAAATTGGACTAAAGTGCTGAAACTCTGAAAGTAGCTCTGCTGTATTAAAATCTTCTCGTGAAACAGAAACAGCCGGATCAAAACTATATATCTCCACCATTTTGCTTGTTTTGTTAGCTTATGTTGACATCATTTGTACCAAAGATACGCTAAACTTCCAACATTTAGCTGTTACTTACCAGTCTAAAAGAAACATTATTAGTTTCTTAGCCAAGAGCTTTGCTGTTGAAGACGGTTTCTGGAGAGTTGGTGGATGGGATGGTAATAAAGATCTCTTGCCAAGAGCTTTAGCCATCTTTGTTGTGCCACTAACCGGGGCCATCCCTTCAGCATGGTGCAGCTCTACTTCTCCGTATTCTCTGAGGTCAGACTGGATGCAACAGTGACTCATTATCGCCTCTTGAAGTAAAAGTGGTATTACGAGACGAGCCTAGCTGGTTAGCATGCTAATTTCAGTGGATTTCTCAGCAACAGGATACACAAAGATCTTTGACATAACGTCAAAGCTGTCACTTCCTCACAGTCTGTTTTTACTTCAAGTTCATTATTTAAATGTTTTTAATTAAGATTCTGGCTATATCTTACACATTGCACCTGTATAGTGAGCTAAGAGAAGTGTATCCCAGAGACACAAATATTCTGCACAGTGAAGGTCAAACATCTAAGTAAAGCAACAATAAGTCATAGATATTTCTGAGTGGAGTGAGAGATTAAAACTCAAAAGTCAACTTATTGATCGCTACAGCATCAAATGTTGTCAGTCCATTGAAAAGAGTCTTTCTGACTTCCTCAGCTGGGTCATCGCTGCATCTCACCTATATGCAGTAAAAACTACTGTGTTTCTCTTAAAAATCTGGCAGTTCTAAATTTTTCAGATAACTTTAGCTTGAAGAAAAGTTTCCAAACTTGTATACCCATAAAATATTTGAAAACTCATCAAAAATGTTCCTCAAGTTTCTGCAATAGTCCATTTTGGAGATTGCTTGTTTTCAGAGACAAGACACAAATCTGGACAAAATAATAGTAATTTGGCAAAACATTGCTGTTCGTATTCAAAAGCCCATATTAGTGAAGCTGTGGGATTTGGTTTTTCTTTGCTGGTGAGCATCAGAGTGCACAAGAAATTGTGTGTGTGTTCTTGAAGTCAGGTAGCCATTCGCACTAGCCTGTATGTGTGTGTGTATGAATTCATCACTGTGTCAGCTCTCAGCTTTGGGTTTGTAGGATTCGTTAAAAACAATCCGCACCTGGAGGTGGTGTGTAGAGCAGGATTTCCAAACCTGCAATGAGCTCCTTTGAAGAGGAGCACAGAGGCAGGCAGAGGACTGGATACGGTGAGAGATGCAAGAAGAAAGAAATTGAAGGCAAGGACCCAAGAATGAGGAAAAAGAGTAGGGATGGAGAAGGAGGGAGAAGATGGGAGCACAGAGGGAGGAGATTTAAAATGAGGTCCTGAGAGGCATTGACAGCTGAGAGTACAGTATAACAAGGGAGTAAGAGTATGAAGGAACCAGAGAGAGACATGCAAAGAGAGAGGAAGAGATGCAGAGACAGCAAGAGCTGCAAAATCAGTGACAGCCACAGAGAGAAATTAGCACAGCTAGAGACAGAGAGGCACAGGAAGGTAGAAACACCCATCCAGTACGGCAAGTAGGTAAAAATGAAAAAATAAATAATAAAAAGGAGAGCAAAAATGAAAGAAAAAAACAGAGATAGGGAGGGAGGCAGCATGGCAACAACAAGACAGAGTGAAGAAGTGAGAGCAGGGAGGGAAGACGAAAAAAGAGCAACCCGCTGTGTGTAAAAGGAGAGTCGATCAATTCAACATGTGCTGGGCGACCGGCGAAACGGGAGGAAAATTGCATGTAAACAAATACGCCTCCCACCAACAGTATTCCTCCCACTGGATTCAGCCACAGCGATCTCAAAGACACAAACAAAACGTACAATTAGTATTTCAACACTGCCTCCTTCATGCTGGTTTGTGCAGCTTTAATCCCTCTACAAAGGCACCAAGATAGGCGAGAGAGAAATAGATTAGACCAGCGTTGCTGTGATTGGTAAAAATATTAACCCTCTGAACCCAGAGCTGAGTTTTTTTTTCTACTCCTGTCACATTATATTCACTGTGACCTAATTTTTCACTGTAATGCATAAGTCTTGAACTCTATGGAAGCAACACAATCATGACAAGAAGTAGGCAGAGCATAAAAATGTCTTTTTGTGCAGTATAACAGTTATAATGCCATATATAAATGAAATAGAGAAAAAGAGACATATTTATGTTTTATTTCATAAAAGTCAGAATAGAGTATTTTCAAGGTCCCAACAAGTATTACTGATATTGAAAAAAAATGGACTCCATATGTTATGCATTGATCTATTCATGTTTTTACAACCTCTCTGGTCCTCTCCCCTGGGCTCTGTGTAAACAGCCTGCAGTTCAGTTAAAGGTTCACAGAATTTTTTGTACTTTTGTTTACTTTACTTGATCTCAGCAAAATCATTCATAGCTCCCCAGTCGCACCGAGGAGCTTGAAATTGAATGTGTTTTACAGGATCTGGTTAGTACTGACGCTTTATTTTGAAAACCAGACATGAAGAATAAAGGGATTGTGATGAAATATCACTATTTAAGCTTCGATTTGGTTATTTTTCTAATGAAAGCGTCCATCACACATAATCCATCCAAAGTCCATTGTACATTTTAAACGGTAATTTGTGTTTTTACCGTTTCTGGCTGTTATGAGTTTAATTATGGCATTTTAATGAAAAAGAAAACAGACCTCAAAACTAAATTTTAAAAGTAATCATTACCTTATTTTGAGTAATTGAGATATGGTTAATTTGGATGAAAATGTGACATGAAAAATAATGACTATTATGGTAACAAAACTCTTGCAATTTGCATGTTGTTTGATCCTCATCCTAAAACAGAAGCCTGTGCACCTGCCATTAAACACACCGATATCTGGCTCTGCGTCTGAATGTATCAGCAGTATTTTAATATCACTAATGCAAGAAATATTAGATATGTATTTTTTTGAGGTGCACAAGTATTTTTTTATGTATAAAAGGTGTTGCTACTGATTGCAGCCAGAGACAAAGACTTGGGTGCCATTCAGTCTGAATGGTTTCCAATGGCAGCTTTTACTTTCTAACCTTGCAGGCATGTTGTGGGGTTCAGAGGGTTAAATAACATGTAACAGGTTACATGTGGATCCATTTCTGAATGACTGCAGTCTAAGTGGAGCATCTGTTGAATATTTACAGATGCTGCAAGGCGTGATTTCAGAGCTTAGCTGTAGTTTTATTGTGATTTTGTGTAAAAGTGGGTGTGAAAGTAAGCGAAATCTTCACACAAATGCTTAAAGATCTGAATAGGTTAAAAGGGATTTAGCCTTGCAGGGTATCCACGCAAAACTAATGAAAAACATGTAAGATAGGCAACAACTAATAGAATTAAAAACAAACAAAGCGTTAAATTAGCGCTAAGCTCCCCCTTCAGTTTCCACTTCATTAAACAAACAAGAAACATAAAAGATAAATAATAAACTGTCACACTTTTTCTTAATGCATGTGTGCATATGTTTAGGGTGTGTTCATATAAATCGATATGCCCCTGCATCCATTTTGCGGAGTCAGAAGGCTTTTTAGCCGTGAAGAATTTTAACAGGGCAGCGAGATGATCTGTGTTGCCCCCGAGGATGGAAGGATTTCCGAGCGGAACAATTTGTGTTGCCACAGAGTCGGCCTTGACCTTGCTGGTCATCTTGCTGCTGTGGGCTGAATCTCTTTAACCGTTGATCTAAGATGCACACACACATACGCGTGTGCGGGAACACCGAACGGAGATGCACACCTACACAAGCACCAATAAACCACAGAGAGAGATATACAGAGGCACACATCAATATAACACACTTGACCTTGCGGCTCTGTGTTTACACTGAGGGGAACGGAGAAAAAAAGAGCCGCAAAGAGGCGCGATTTGCTCATTTAAAGACGGAGAGGGATGCCGCGGTGCTCGTCCTCACCTCGGAATGATGTGTCAGATGGGAGGTGGGTGGGAGACGGAGCCGAGGAGGGGGGTTTCAGAAGCAGATTAGGATGAAATAGAGTCAATAGAGGGAGCTGGAGGAAGGAGTTAGTTAAAATGAGACTGAGAGAGAATATGTGATGACAAAATGGAGGAGAAGGCAGCGGGGAGAGTCGGGCTGTGGAAGACGTGCTGGAGAGAACACGGTAACGCCATGGAAGGAAAGAAAGAAAGGCGAGGGTTAGGCTGGGACACGCCAGAGAAGCTGGGTCATTAACAGCCTGCAAGTCAGGGTGCCGACTGAAGCTGCCTGCTGCTTATCACTGCTTATTTACTGTCAGTCCCACAGAGACCCCCAGCAATAAAAAGATTTCTCCCTCCTTCCCCCCTTTCTCCCTCTATCTCCCCCCCTTATCCCTCTATCCTCACCCCCTCCTCTCATCATCAGCCGCTGTCTCTCTGCATTTCATTACTCTCTCTCCCTCTCTGTCTGATCTTCCCCACACATGTCCAAATATGCAGGGCAGGGAGACACACAAGCAAGTAGATGCAAACACACACACACATACAGACACACACACACACATAGAAAGCCTCCCCACCCCATCTCTTGCTCCCTCGCTCTCCTCGTCCTCGCTCTGGATTGTGTCTGGAGGCCATGTCAGACAGTGTGTGCTGTTTGTCTGTGGCTCTGACTCAGCCCAGGTCTGCCTCATTCTAATTCACACACACAAACATGAAGACACATACACAGACACATATGTCCATGAAGACCCATGCACACAAATTCCGTGTGGTTTCTCTTCTATGTTATTTTATTTTTACGGCTCTGAAAATGGACAGAAATAATCATGAGAGTGGTGTTTCTTCAGCAGGACCTGAACTCTAATAAAGCTTTTACTACAGTGCAGCAATTTACAGTTTACACGCAGGTGCATGACAGGAAATGCTTCTTGTTTTCGAGAGTACATGCTATTTTAGTTAACACAATACACAGTGTTTTTCTGAGACATAATTACATAATTCCTGTTTTCTCAAATAAGAATATTAAACAAGCAGCTTTAACTCAGACAAACTCTAACAAATCCATTATAAGCATGGAAACATATTATACAAAATATAATTCATTATTTGTACATAATAGCATAAACTGTATAAATAATGGACGGATGGACGCGTCTCCACTTCCTGTGCAAAAATGAGTCTTCAATATTCAATATCCTGTATATGGCAGCTGTCATCTTGGGCTGGTGACATCATTTGGAGCCAGAACCGCCACAGTAGTGAGCCACGATATCAGGTTCCCACCTTAAACAACTCCCCCAACCAATCAGAGCACAATGCAGGCTGTCAATAATTATGTTATTATCAAATAGCTAATTAAAACCTAAAATGACAGACAATTTGTTTTGGAAATGTTTTATTTGATGTGTACACTGCAACCAGCCACCAGGGGTGATCAAAATGTTTTGAGATGGTTAATATTTGTCTTTTTTTTTTTTTCCGCTTAGAAAGTAACCCTTTAGATTCTCAATATGCGATGAGGCTTTCCAAATAACTTTTATTTGGAAAACTGCTGCAGTGTTTTTGGCCTGTTCTCACTGGGGCCTTCAGTATGAGCAAACTTCATTATAAACAGTCTATTACTATCCTATCTTGATATCATATTGAGTATGTAGTCGACAGTACATCAGTATGTGATTCTGAACACAGCCAGTGGTACAGCTGACTCAGTTGGCAGAGGTGCTCTGCCTGGCTTCATCTTGCTCTATGCTACTGAATAGAAACTTTGCTTACAACCCACAATGCCAAAAAAATATTGTCATTGTACAGTTTTCAATTGAATATATGTCACAAAGAATTAGCAAATTATCACATTTTGTTTTATTTTCATTTAAGACAACATCCCAACTTTTTTGGAACCATACAATACTTGCCAGAACGCCGTTCTGTTTCACTCTCTGTCTTACAAACTACCTTGAAAACTCTTGAAATGTTGGCGAGCCATGTTAACATGCCTGGAATTGGGGATAAATAATCAGAGTGATAGTGTGGTGTTTCCTCAGCAAGAACTTTACTCTAATGAGGAAAATTGCAAATAGTGGGTGTAGACAGAAGCAGTTGAGGTCGGGATCTAAGATTAAAATCACCTTAAAGATCACGGATACTTTTGAATTTAACAGTAAGGAAAAAAGTAAACTGTAAACAACTTTTTTAAATGCTTTTATGCAAGTAGGGACATGTGACTAACTGGAACTATTTAACCTGATTTGTTTGACTAAATGCTTATGAGTTGCTACATAAAAATGTCCTTTTTTAAAACCTCATTACAGATTTTATATATATTTTGTTTCTTTAAACAGTCCATGGATGTATTATCTTTTAACTTGTTACACTCTTTCATTCTGCTCTTGTTTTCTCCTTCCTCTAACCAGTCAGCTTCCCTCCACTTATTTACCTCTCGTATATTGCTCATAATGAAAGTACATATTGCTGCTAATAGATTTTTGATACAGCATGTGAGCAAGGCCACAGTGTAAGTAGCAGGTAATTGAAGAATTAGCATAACGCTCTCCAGTACAGCAGCTCCTTGACACTGCTCTGCAGCAGTGCCCCCTAATGGCCAGAGGCCATCATTCACAGAAGCCCGAACATGGTTAATGTTTCTTTGAAATCAATCAACTAATCAAAAGCTAATGAGATGCTACAATGAGGAGCAATTAGAAGTAAAGGAAAAGACATATAAGGTCTTGTCATCAGCTGATGGACGCAGGTATTTAACATGCAAATGAGACATGTGGTGATTTAATAAAGGCTCGGTGTGTTTGGATTGTGAGAGCATTTATATTTATAGCCACTGATGCAGCAAAGAAACTTTAAAAACAAACTAGGATAATGCCCCGGTTTCACAACACCTCATTACACATGTAGACTGAATTTAATAGCATGGATATAACAAAGTCGGATCACTAGATGCAACACAAGGCATGTCACAACATCATTAATACGAATCCAGCACTATCCCGATTCAGGAGGTTCCCTTTTGAGGTCTGTTTTCGGGGGTGCTGTGAGCTGTGTAAGCCTGCTATTTGTGCGCCTTTCATTCCTCTTACCTGGGGGACAAGCTCGCTCGCGCATGTGTCAGTTTGCCGTTATTATTTCCATATGCTCTCACTTAAAACGGCTGGCTAATCCTCGGTCACACGCCAGCAGCGCGCCCAGGATTATCTGTGTTTGTTTTCTCACGCGGAGGAGAGATTGTGTTAATCTCCTCAGAAGGGAGAAAAAGAGAGAGAGAGAGAGGAAAAGAGAGACCAATGTCTTGCTCATGAGTTGGGAAAAAAAAAGGAAGACATGGGACATCTGAGAGTGGAATAAGACAGAAGACAAGAGACAAGTGACAGAGGGAAGGGATGGCGGCAGAGGAAGAACAAAGTCAAAAGGGAGATTTAGAAGAGCCTTTGTTCTCTCGACTCTGCAGTTGTGCTTGTTGGCAGAAATGTCCAAAGCTGCGTTTGTCATCAGACAAATGTGATGTATGATCTTGATTTAGAATGCACACAATCAAGAAAGAACTCAAGCTGCCAAGGACAGCAGGGTGCTGAACACACAAGCACACACACACCGCAGACTAGACCCACACACACACACACACACACACACACACATAGGTACTGGCATCCTTCTGCATTCTTTTTATTTTACATCCTTTATTGAGGAGTCAGGGAGAGGTACCACCTCTGTGATTTGAAGCCTCACCCTGCAGTAATGTACATTTACTGTAATGCAATCACGCACACACACACACACACACTTTCTCAATAGAGCATGCATGCCGATGGGTCGGCCTCTCTGAGAAGAGATGTATTATGTATCGCCAGTCTAGCATGCAGGTTAGTTAATTAATTTTTGCTAACTGTGAAGGGAATTTAAAAGGGAAATTGTATAGAGAAATCTGAATTTCAAAAAGGACACTGGGAGCATGGCAGGACAGGAGAAGGACGCTCGTAGAGCGTGTGGGTGTGTTAGAGAAAGGCAACATTAGATATGTACCTGGACTAAAACATTTTTTTTCAGTTTCAATTAATACAAATGCCCATGACAATTCCTGCCTGAGCACAAAAGTCTTCAAAGGCTCATTTTGTCCAACCAGCCGTCCAAAACGGAACAATATTCAAAACACAATGATATAAAACAGAGAAAATCAGGAAATCCTCCCATTTTAGAAGCAGGAACCAGTGAATCAGTGATCATTTGAATATTTTATCATTTAAGAGTTATTATTAATTTCAGCATTAGTCTATACTAATAACTCGATATACGGAAATATGAAAACCTTTTTTACAGAACATATAGTGCAGAAAGTTAAGCTTGGGTTAATAAAGACTTTTTTTCATAGCTGTTTTTAATTTCTAGAATTGGTTAATATTCACTACATCAGCAGCCATATTGGTAGTCTGTGACAGTTCCCCCTCTAAGATCCCATCGGTCAGCCTCTGAGCGAGATAGGATACGTCAAAAATTACTTGGATACCAGAAATTCTCTTCTCTAGACCCAGTGAGCTTAGTGTAAAATCCCTGACATGCCATGGGACACCTGTATTATGAAGCAATGTCAAACTCACTCCCCCACACCACGCCTCACACACTCCGTCCCCTGACATATAAATAGAGCATTAAACTTTCAGTCATTTGGACAGTATGGAGTATGAAAGACTGAGAATGGCAGCAGTAGAAATCCTGTCTCTCCTATTATAAGCTAGTAGTTTACAATGTTGACCAGTGTTTCTGTGTTTGCTCTGATATTACTGTCAGCCCCAGAGCTACTGATGATTCCTTCCTTCACATTATGCCACAGCAGCATTCATTCAGCACCCCCTGTCAATGGACAGCGACAAATCGTAAAGCCCAGCTAATCAGTAAACAGAATATGAAACCCATCAATATAAGACAATATGTCAACAATTAGTCATGACAAAGCGAGGTTATCAGCCAAGTGGGTCTGTGTATACAGCGGTAACATGAGAAGATCAATTAAAAACAGGTAAACATCCAATCATCATTTCTGTCTAAGTTGTTTGCCTGAATTTTCTTCCAGCTTTTTAGGTAGATAGAAACGTGGGGTCTTTGTCAGTGTATTGAGTAATAGATTATGTGAGAGAGCAGAATAAAATGTCCACCAAGCTGCACATGGTAGCAGTCCTGCTTGTTTGGAGTGAGATGTGGTGCTGTCCATGGTGCTGATCATGCAACTGTTGTGCTGTTTTAGTGGCAGTCCAAGGCCTCAGACAGTTTCTGTTTGAATTGTAAGGTTTAATAGGTGAGGGGAGGGGCATTTTAAGTGTCATCAAATGATAAATAGAATAAGCACATCATTGTCATTGTCTTTGAACATGCAAACCTTTTCATATGAGTCAGGCCAGTGACCTTCCTCTTGTCAGGACTGAGTGATCATCATAGCTGTGCAAACCTCTTGAGCACAATATTGTCCATAGTGGTGGTGTTAAAATACATAATATTATAATGTATAACATCTTTATGTAAACATTCTTTTAAGCTCATGCATTGTGAGACCCTTGTACTCGGTTGGAAACCCAAGGCCTGGGACTTAAGCCCCGGTAAGCCCATGTATTAAGGCACCATAGCATGCTTGTGGTGAATTTACACCCTCTTGACATTCGCATCCAGTTTTCTGTCACTCTTTATTTCCCCTGTGACCTCTGCTGAAGCCTCGCTAAGCTAACGTAAAGCTAGCCATTCAAACAGCTCCTAAACTATAGTGTTAGCTCTAGTCTTGGGGGGTGTCTTAAATTTTGGCCGGTAAGAAACACACTTTGCATCGAGCTGCTAAAACATGAGCCGTTACTGGCTGGTATAGCCAGTACAGAGTGACATAGGTATCCATTATTCTAAAATGTATCGACTATTAGATGTAATAAGTTGGCATTAAGACGGCTACCACATTGTCATGTCATGCCCTCCGTATTTTTATGGGAACATTAGCATCCTGGAGGCAGTTTACACTCCACAAGTGAACATTTTTCTGATTTATTTAGATATTCATACTGGGAAATAAACTGACCGTTCTAACCCCACAAAATAACATCATATAGGGTTTTTGTACAAGCAGTTTATTACAACCCATATTTACATTTAGTGTTAAGTGGTGGCCTCTAGTGACAAAGGTTATTTTGAGGGGAGCAAAGGAGGAAATAAGGTAGTATAAAGTGCGACAAAGTCCGCATAGGGAGGAGGTTGGGTTGGATGGATGGGGCAAACAAACACAGGACTTTGACCCAGGAAACCATTACTGTCTTGTGTGAAACCAAAAGTAAACATCTAGCTATTTGAGCTTACATTTAACTGTGTTTTATATGTAACTACAGCACATCACATACTTACCACGGCTTCGTAACAAGTTGAAACTGCAACCGCTTCACGTTTAAATCTGCGAATTGATCTCCTGCCACCAGTTGAGTCACTCATTTAGGATATGCTTCTGTAAGTGGTGTTAAAAGGTAGGAACAAAAGACCTCATGTGTTCAACATAATTGTGAGGGGGAAGGGAGGGTCAGCGATCACAGGGTCATGTGGCTGTGTCAGTATTCATACAAACCTTTTTGAATGTTTAAGAGGGCAGTTTGAGCTAAAACAGCGCATCCTGTTGCTCTTTAATTGTTCATGTGCAAGTTCCACATGAGCCAACAGAGCACTTGAAAAGATTTGTGAGGAATTTTGTCGACACATGTGCACCAGACAGAAAATAGAAAAACGGTGGGGTTCTGTGTGATAAGTGCTTCCTGTACGAGCGTATGAGAGAGAGGGATGAGTGTGTGCATTGCGGTTTGTCAGAGCTGGCCCCTGTCGCACACAGTGTGAGAAAAAAAGATGGGTAGAGGGGGGCGGGTGTGTGATGGAGTGTGTGAGGTGGGGAAGGAGGGGGAGCAGAGTGATGGAGTGCTGGATAGAGGGAGGGCGGGGGGGTGATGAGTGTGTGCTCACAATGTAAGTGACACCTCTCCTCCTCAGACAGATTGTCTCTCCCTCCTTGTAATGGGGACCCCGTTAGAGAACCTTTTCTCTCCGTCTACCCACCTAACCCCCGTCTACACACTCTCATCTCCACAGACAATTCTTCTTGTTTATTTATCTTTTCTGCAGAGATATTCCACAAATTGCCTACATTTCGATGTCTTTCAATTCGCCCTTTTCTCTGCATAATCTTAAATCAATCTTCACCTCTTTCTAAAACTGCTGATTTTCTGTAAAGCAGTTTACTCTGGTTTACAGCTCAGAGAGAGGGAAGAAAAGAGACGGAGAAATAGAAAAAGAGAGATCAGAAAGAAGGAGAGAGCGCAAGCGAGAGGATATCAATATTCCCACTGCCGCTGGGATCCTCAGAATGATTTTTTTTCCCTGTTTGAATCTGACAGCGAATATTCTGCATAGCCAGGGAGCCTATTTATCCTCTGTCCAACACGGTTCCCTGTGCCAATCACACTGAGAGGATTCATATGCACACTTACTTTAAGGACACACACATACTGACAGAGGATCTGAGGACATGCGAGCTCAAAAGAACCACTTGTACTTGCACATAAGCCCGCACTACAAAACCTCAAACAGGTATTTTGAACCCAGCCCGAAACATGTTGCATTTCTGAAACGTAATCAATAGCAGGTGTATGTTGGGGTGTGTGTGAGACAGCTGATGTATGTGATTACCTGTGTGTGCCTGCCCTTGCTAACAATCATCTCGGCAAACCAGATCAGAGGCTATCTTTTCGCTTCAGAGGCGTCCCGCTGGTGGGAGCATGGCATGCAATCACAAAGACACCTCAGACAAATAGGCTTCATAACTTCTCTGTAACAAACAATCACTGGGGCCTGAGCCCTTATCCCAAATGAAATCTCTCGTACCTGTGGAGATGCAAGGATTCAAAGGAATTTTTGACGCTTCTCATAGCCAGGTACGAGTCTCCATGGTGACAGTAGAGTCGCCATGGTGATGGAGATGATGTTCTAAACAAGGGCGTCTTTATGAGAAAACTGTGTTTTCAATTTAAACGTAGGAAAAATCGCTCATGGCAGCTGTTTGTCAACACCTCAGTTATATCTGCTCTGCCTCTGAATGTGCACTACCCAATCCATTCTGTATATTCAAGAACAACTTTGTCCAAGTTTCCCTCCCACTTCATTTCACTACTCCTACCAGCATGTTTGTAACATTACAACAGAACACAATACCTGCCAGGTATCCACCAACACAGTTCCAAATGTGTTGCCAGCATTGCGGCACCAAACAATGCTGGAGCTAGATAAGTCGTTCAATGCAAACATCCCAAGTACCTCATAGTTATATCCATCTGTGCTGCATGTAGATAGCAACACTATTCTTACACAACTCCTACGAATGCAACATCCCTACAGCTATATATCCCCGTGTCTTAGCATGTAAAGAATACACCAACATCGACTTAAAGCAATGTGAAACCAACATCCAAACATGTAGTTTACTTCAGTGAGAGTGTCAACTCTTTGAGCATCCGGAATCTCATTGGCAATGCTGTAGCATCAACACCTCATGAATGTCTTTTCCTACTTCACACGAACCCAGCATCTAAGCATCCACCCACAACAACCTTCAAAGTATTACTTCAAAACTCTGAACGCCTCGCCATGTAAGGTATCCATGGTATTATTTAATCCAAATCATTCTCAGCTGATTTCGGGTGGGACCATTCTCTAGCCTCTGCGAGCTGTTATCTGTAGGAATAATTCATTATTTGCCATCTCTCTGCTTTTGATATGTAATTTAGCAGTCATCTGCGGAAAATTTAGTCTGAGTGTTGGACCAAATGAAAGCACAAGACACTTCATCGGATCCAATGTGACTTTTGCATAATTTCTTGCTACTAAAAAGTGTCACCATTACTCATTTCACAGTAAGTGCATATCTAAACCTCCGACATTAAGTATTTTTACCCTATTAACTATCCCTTCTGTGTTGTCCTCGCAGGCGGTTGACTACGAGAGCCGGAGCTCTTATTCCTTCTCTGTGGAAGTCCTTAACCCCATAGTGGATCCTCGCTTCCTGCGTCGAGGCCCCTTCAAGGACCGGGCCTCCATCAGAGTGGCAGTGCTGGATGCAGATGAGCCTCCAAGGTTCTCCAGAGCCCGATACCACATGGACGTATCTGAGAACTGCCCGCCAGCCTGCACTGTGGGACGGGTCAGCGCTGTAGACCCCGATACTGGTCTTACCAATAATATCAGGTACAGTAACCCACTTCTCTCCTCATGTAACATATAGAATCTTAGTGGGTCTTGTGTATTTCTTATATATGTAGCAAATGAAAACAGGGCTGTACCAGATGTCCTCTTTTTGTACATTTAAAGCTTTTATTGAGGTTTTTGAAGCCGTGAGTGTGTTTGAGCAGAATGGTCGCTAAAACAAGCTTACTAGCTCTCTTAGCTTTTTTAGCTAAATAGACTAAATTATAAACACAAATTAATCATAAAAAGTAAAAAAAAAACATGTTTTTACATATTTCCTTAATAAAACAGACGAACTGAACTGAACTAGATCACCTTAACTTGTTGACTCATTGTAAAAACACAACATAAACATTAAAACTTGAACACACCAAAACAGTCTTGGTTAGTCTTTCTGCTGTTTCAACAATCAACAACTATGGTTTGGTCAAATAGACACTCAATTCAAAAGTGAAATATGAAAATATATTGACTTTACACACTGTTTTCCCCAACTGTCTCTCACTGCTATTGCTAGCTTCTTTGTAATAGCCGATTAGCATAGCAACTCGTTCTTTGGTTAAGTTAGCCAAAAGAAAATCCCCCCAAAAAAACAACCACCAAGGGAGTCAGCCAATTATACAAGCTGGTATATTTGTCCAATTGCCCAGCCCGAGCGTCGCATTTAAATGTTGATTTGGAATTTGAATGTTAACAATATGAATTAAGTTTAAACTGTTTTGTCCAGACCTAAATAATGATGCATGTGTGTGAACCCAGAAAAAGTCAGCTGTTCCTTTGTTCGAGGTTTTGGACCGATGTTGGTGGAATACTTTATAGTAAATATGCTAATTCGCTTTTTTTGCTGGGAGTTAGTGGTACACCTAGGATGAAAGTGAATAAGCATATTTCCCCAAATGTTCCTGAAGAATTCAAAGCATCAATACTGTTTTTATCTACCACAGAGGAGTAAACACTGCTAAATTAAAAACAAGCACAAGATCAGAGTTATATTTTTTAAGTTTGTTTAATGTTTAAAAGACTAGGATTTGGGTTTGTTTTTTTTTCTTTTTAATATTGATTGTTTTCATCAGGGGGTATTTAGTTTTTGGACTTAAAATCTAACTCAGCTCTTCAGTGAAAATAAGACACAAAAGTGGAAGCTAAACAAATACGTGTAAGCCAACCAAATGCCCGCTCCGTGTTCCCTCGAGCCGATTGTAACCACATAAGTTTCTGAGGTCCAATCCTCACACTTCTGTTTGCAGTAGGTTTTGACTGGGAGGCGAGTGATTTGCCTGTAACAACCACAGAAAACCGTGTCCCAATTAGCGCCGGCAAAAGTGCTAAGAGTGAGTGTGTGGGGAGGAATGATAGTTGGTATATTCATAGAGATATTTAGATAATCGGTGGCACTTCAAAAGAGCTCCTATCAGCTGCGATAATCTCCCTATATTAATTCTTTGGCCATTTGAATGCAGACTTCCTTATCGCTCCCTCACACACTTGCCCTGTGTGCTTCTTTCACTCTGCACCCCACTGCCATCTCTGCTTGCCTCTTCCCTTCACACTTTCTTTCCACACTTCTCTCCGCCCGTCCTCATTTCACTTTCATTCACCTTCCTTTTCTCAACACAACTATCTCTCTCCTCCCGCCCCACTTTCTCTTCTCCAGGTTCTCTATTGATCCTCAGTCAGACCCAGAGGCTCTGTTTCGCATCACCCCGGACACCGGCCTCATCACCACGGCCATGGAGCTGGACCGGGAGCGCGAGCACTGGCACAACATCACTGTCATCGCCACCCAGAGAGGTCAGAGGTCGCTCGTTGAACACCACTTAACACAGAGACATCATTTCAGCTCGTCCATTGGATCTTTTATTCAGAGCTTAAACCCTTTCATGAAACCAACATTTTACCACCACTGACACCTGCACCCACTTACAGAGCATGAGAGTTTAAGAGGTTTATGGAAGTGTAAACTGTAAATTGTGCGGTATCTGAAAAGCACAGTATCCACTGTGTGATGCAGTTCACTAAGCGGCTTAGCGCTCGAATCATCAAGCCATGAGGGGAATGCTGTTTGGCGCTACAAATAGTTTGTTACAGCTTGCCTGAGGATCAATTGATCTATACTGTGTGAGTTATCTGATGCTGCCATAGATCTGTTCTCATAAGGATTCAACTGGAAACAAAGAATTAAAGCAACAAATCGATTACAACCAGTGCTTTACAGGCGCGCTGTTGCTGCAAAGGAGTAAACACCTTTCAGTATCCAAGCACAGAATTTTAACAAACTCAGAGGCACCTCACAGGTTGTTTTTAATCAGATAAACACCACAGAGAAGCTAAAATGCAGAGGAAAGGACAATCACGAGGTCCATTTAGCCAGGCCTTCACTTCGTGTTGAGAAGTGGTGGAGACATAAGGGCACACATGAAAAAATCTTTTCATGACGGATGCAATTTGAGGCAGGGATCGGCATGAGGTCAGAGTAGATCATTACAGCAGCCCTGGGGGAAAGAATTACACAATAATACAGCATAGACTCCTACAGAGTGGTTCTCTTATTGTACAAAGTGGGCCACCAGTATAAGCCTATGCCATTTAGTATTTTTTTGTATTTAATATTTATAACCTAGCTTGATGAAGGTGGTTGTTTTGTTCCAAGCTCAGGAATAAAAACTTTGTAACAAAGAGAGGTTTTATATTGACTATCAGGGCACTTGGAGAGGACAGACATCCACGGAGGCCATGTCCTATCAGGAATGTGTCCAGGCAGTGGCCACACCAAGTGCCACCACATTACTCTAAATGATGTTAGGCTGTCTGCTGGATCAGATACGGAACCTTAGTTTGAACCAACAGTTTAAACCACAGGAGTGTAACAAACTGTAAGATCCTACAGCGTTGTAATT
>CAFUXE010000314.1:766676-791214 GCA_903364295.1 Serranus cabrilla
TGTTCCAAGCTCAGGAACAAACTTTGTAACAAAGAGATGTTTTATATTGACTATAAGGGCACTTGGAGAGGACAGACATCCACCAAGGTCCTATCAGGAGTGTGTCCAGGCAGTGGCCACCCCAAGTGCCACCCCAGTACTCTAAATGATGTTAGGCTGTCTGCTGGATCAGATACGGAACCGGAGTGTAACAAACTGTAAGATCCTACAGCGTTGTAATTAAAGTAGATATGAGTAGTGAAGACAAAAATATGAAGTCAGTGTTTTCCTAAAGTGTTTTTACTTCAAGCAACCCCTTCAGACGGCAGTAGCCCAGTTGGGCAACATCAGTGGAAAATGTCTAGACATGTCACCGTGCCCTATCAAACAATGTTAAAGAAGGTGAAAAAGAAATTGTGTATCCACCTCGTGATTCAGATCTGACCCACCCTTCCACCAAAAAATAAATACATAAATGACGAGCCATTTGGAAAATCTCCCTTGAGAGCCATAGATGTGGCCTTGACATTGGAAAATGTTCAAGAGCAGAGACTGCAGTGACTGCATGAGAAACAAAACACGTAATGTGGTTTGGTTTAAAGGATAAGGCTGGCAATATTGTATATTTTTTGCTATTGTCTACAAATGCCATGAAAAGACCAAAACTAACAATGGTTCATCTCTCAATACTCGTCGATTTCCCTAATCTGTCTGTTGCACTCATTCTCAAGCCCCATTGTTTCCAACTGAAAAAAAGGTCATGAATATATAGTTTCAGTTTTTTTTTTTAATGGCAAAATAATCTTCTAAAACAGCTGGGGATTAACACGTGGTGTTATTGTGAGAATCCATGGCAGTAGGTGTATGTGGGACTGGCTCAAACTACAGGACTCATGTTCACAAAAAGGAAAGGACAGATCACCCAATGAAACAGTGTGAGAGTTACAGTTGTGATACAACTTGTGATATTCTGATCACAGATAAATATCGTTACCTCCCCCAAGGAGGTGATCTCTCTAGTTTGGTTTGTATGTTGGTTTGTTGATTTCTACCTAAGTAAGATATGAGAAAAGTCAATTTTCATGAAACTTGGTGGAAGGGTTTAGCATGGGCCAAGAAATTAGCCATCCCAACACTGTGAGGATTATAAAACAACAACACAAAGGCTCCCTAGTTGGACCAAGAGGGAAAACTTGATTCCTCCTTTCACGTGCAAACAAGATCCACTACTTCTGTTCGTACCTTTTACGATAAAGACACTCGACATAGACATTACATTTCGACTGTGAAGTAAAAGGAAGTTGGGGTTAAAGGAGCATTTCCACTTGAGACGCTACAGATATAAAAGATCCAGGTAATTTTACACAACAAAGTCAAAATTTTCGCATCATGCGCCAATGAGGAATTTTCATAGGAATGAATGGTGCCCCGTACCTGGTTCTATACTTTACTCGTGTCCTCAGTCTGCACAAAGATATTTGAACTTTTAGTTGAACCAGTATTTCCATTGATGCAAATTTGCATTGCTGCCAGTATAAACAGTGCAGAGGCAAAACAAGTGCAGGCACATTTTTTACATTTTCATCTAATTTATTCTTCACGCCCCCTGTCTGTAGAGCCCTTAAAGCAAACAATAACCATAGTGGATCAGAAAACAACCTTATCAGTTATCTTAATAGTGATATGCATTTTAGAAAGCTTTAACAAATTATGTCCCCAGGCTGACAGCGGTGCCAGATCAGAAAAGACTAATACATTTATGGGGCATATTGAAAGGCAATGACAAACAACGTATTTTCTTGTTCAGACTTGATGACATTTTTAAAATCAACACCTGCCTCCTGCTAAATCTTGGCCAAGTGGTAATAGTCATTCTTGACAGGTCCCCAGCCATAATTTGGCTCTTCTACCCAGCATTAAAAACTCAATCAAACTGCTCGGTGTGGCGACGTGAAAGTACTGCTGGAGATTGCTGTCCAGTGGCCACTGAGTGCAACGAGAGGAAGTCGTTTTACTGCCAACTATTGCTCAGGACAAAGTTAATCTTTACTTAAAATCTACTCAGGGCTCCTTGTGCAGCAGTGTTGGTAGGACTGAGAAGGCAGCACAGTGAGTGCCTGTCTTGAATAATGAGCTCTATCTAATAAACAGACTGTTGGAGGCAGTGTTGACATAAAGCACAGTAGGAGCCCTGCCATGGCCACGGGCAGGCCAGCTCACCCAGAAGCACTGCAGCGAGAGCTCATTTTCAGCTTTTCGGCGAAGGGAAGTAGTCGCTGTCATCCGTGACACAGTGTTACTGCTCTGGGTTTGAGAACATCGTGTGGGAGTCTATGTGTGTGTGTGTGTGTTTGTCTTAATTTACACAATGTGCGGCCCACTGTGTTGCCTGCTTAGATAAATGAGTGAGGATGTGTGCTGCTGAGCCCGGATTGTGTCTGAGCCTGAAATGTAACGGTGAATGTTCAGCTCAGAGTGCGACTCTGCGCGTTTCAAGCGTGGCTGTGAGAACTTCATGTTCAAGTGTGTGTATATATCCAAGTGAATGGGGTGTGGGAGACCCTCTGCCAATCCATTTAAACTGCGCCCTTGTGTAACTGCATGCAGATTGACTGCTTTCTACATCCCTCCTCTGCTCCCGCTCTCTATTTCTTAGAAACACACACACACACACACATAGACACTTGACGCTGTGAGATGGTTTGTCTCAGAACGGAACAGTTTGATGTGGAAAAATTTGACTGCAATGGAAGCATCAGTCGTACTCCAGCTGGGAGCCTGTACGCTGTAACACAAGCCAAATCAAACCAAATGTACTTCTGTAGATTCAGCCAATTGTGTGCTGGCTAATGTGATTTGAGTGCTGTTGAAGTTTCTAGACAAAGACTAAAAAGCTTGATCTCAACGAGTACATGGATATAATGGGGTGCAAACATGGCACCTCTGTGTGTGCACACGGGTGTTATATTCATATATTTTTCCTAAAACAGTTGATCTGCATTCATTTTAAAGTGTTATATTGTAAGCTGCCTGTTTCTGATTGTGTTTTTCAGACAACCCCAGCCAGGTGTCCAGAGTTCTGGTTGCAATAGAGACATTAGACCTGAATGATAATGCGCCTGAGCTGGACAGGCAATACACAACGGCCATGTGTGACTCATCCTCCATTGGGCAGGTCAGTATTGTGTGTGTTCAAATGACCTTTTATGTCAATGTTCCAAAACTACAATTTAAAGTCCCTATGTGCAAAAAGAATATTTTAATAACGTCTTTCAAATTCTGCTGGAACAAGCTTTTATTCACATGAAAATGGGACAATCCCAGTGCAAATTGGTGCAGTCTGTTCGTCCTTTTCCACTGCAGGGATGTGACAAAACACAATTTGACGTATAGCCATTGTCCCATGTTCTGCTTTTGTTCCAACGCTTTCACACCCACCATGGGAGCAAATCCCTGGAACTACATTTTGGCTCAGCTCATGTAGCGATGGTAAATGCAAGTTCCAGGTGCTTTCATGTGGTCTGCTGTGCTGAAGATTGGGATTTGTCCAAAAGGCACAAAAGAACAGTAGCTAAGCCTTACATGGCTCTTTAAAAGTTCAGGAAGCCCCATAGCTGAGGCTGTTCAGTTCCTGCATTGGAAAAGACCATTCATGTAAGTTAATATGTGCATCAGATGCCACCAAAGGGGGATATTTCAAGTCCTCACACACATTGTGGGTTTTATACATTTTGGTTATGCGTGCAATGTGACGCTGGTTTTGGCGACGAATGCCAGTCAATTGTAACTCAGCAATTCTTGTTTCTGACCAAACATCTGCACAAAGTTTGGACCCATCAGCTCTCAGACTGACGATGATTGAGCTTCTGGGGTCGGAGCCAACGTTTCTGTAGAACAGATGTTCAGGCCAAGACCTCCTATTCTATTTGTATTTGCCAGTCTGATGAGAAACTTCATCAGTACTTTTTGTAGGTTTTTTAGGTCCGGACGATATCTGCATATGAATGGAGGTAGATTTTGTTTTGTTTTTAAAAAGCAGATGGATACTGATATTACATCTACAAACAGAAACCAGAATGCTTCTAATCCAAACTCTTGTCCAGTTCCCCACAGATTTCGCCTTTACATGCAGATATTATTACAGAGAGATTACTGCCTGAAAAACTTATATTACAATTGCCTCCACAGTAGACTGTGTTTACTGCTTATTGGCAAATGTTAGCATGCTAATAATCTAAACTAAGATAGCAAATGTGGTGAACATGAACATCTTTTGCATATGGATGAGCAGTATCCCTGTATTCTGTATGCATTATATATCTTACTTCTCATCATTTGTATGCCGTATATCAACCGTGTTCTATGTTTTGCCAGCATACACAAAGTATATATATTAAAAATTGTAAATATATTCATAATAAATCTGGATTCAAGGGGTTTTTTAAAAGTACACAATTATTGCACTTTATGTTCATGTAGAAATCATATAAGTACAAGGCCAAACTGTAAACTCAGCTTTTTTTTTTCATGGTATTACACAAGAGGTTATAGTCATTTATTTCAAGCAGTGATGTCTCTTATAAAGTCACATACAGTACTTCAAAGTACTTCAAAGGTGTTTCCATTCAAATAAGGGAGCGTATGATACAAAGCGAGGAGCACACAGAGTTCAGTAGTGCGGGGCTGTTCAGCGATGGCAGCACACGGCTGCAGTGTGCCCGTTCACCGTGGAGGCAGGTGAATCCTCCATGGCCTGTTATCGTCACGCAGCAGCTATTCACATTGTAATTAAACTGAGCCTCCTCTCAGGCTGCCTGCCTCCCTCCTGCCATCCGTCTTGCTTTATTTGTACCCCTGTATATTTTTCTGCATCATGATGTTTCTCACTTGATTCGATCTCAATTATAGAAATCATCTCTTCGCTCCTGAATCTCTCCCTGGACACCATCTTTTGCTCTCTCCGTTTCTCTTCTCCATCTTCAGTATTCCACGCTGGCACCGTCGCCATGATTCGGCGTCTTGGCCCATCTGTTGTTTTCTGCTGGTGTTTTTTGCTTGCTCTGCTTGTGTCTCTTTGTTGTTTCGCCACTAAATCTGTGATTCCACAACGACGCTGATTTGTCTTTGCCTGTGATGTTCCTGTTTTTGTTTGTATGTATGAGTGGGGAGACAGCTCCAGAGAGAAAAATGACATTATCTTGCATTGAACGCGTTACAGTTTGTGTGTATGCATGTGTCTCTGTATGACAAGTCATTAGCTGTTTGAAAATTCTCACCCAGCAACTGATCCCATAATGCAACTCTACATAACAAATGTTCTCGAGGCCTGGAGACACTGAATAACTGGGGGAAAAAAGCATGCAGCATCCTTCATCCCTGTATTCAGTCTAGTAACTAGCACTCGAAAGCGTTTCTGAAAGCATGTCTTGCATAATGACCAGAGTTTTTCATTAAAAATAAATTACCCATCAGCTTAGGCTGCGAGAGATTTATTTTTCAGATTAATTTCGTTACGATTGCCACTGTAGGCTTTGTCGCAGATGCTATTACTAAATTGAAAGCCGCACTGTATTTGTAAAAGGCGAGTCACGTCAGACGCAGTTATTTATTGGGTGTTAGTATCAGACACAGCTCGCTTGTGTCTCTATACTAATTGTTTGGCTTGTTGTGATTCCTGCTGACGTCGGCTAATGGTTTGTGGCTGGAAGCACTGTCTGTGTAACTCTCCCAGCACACACACACACATTCACACCCTCCCCTTAGCCAATCTCCTCTGCTCTCTCTATCTCTTGGTTTCAGGTGGTGCAGGTGTTGCGGGCGATTGATAGAGATGAGGGAGGGAATGACAGCACTGTGTATTTCAGCATCCCTCCGGAGTCCAGCGCTGCCCTCAACTTCAGCGTCAGGGACAGTGGTGGTAGGCACTCAATCTTTCCCTCTCTCTGTATATCTCTTAATTCCTTTTTTTTGTTCCCCTGGCAGACTCACACTGTTTTTTCCCACTTTTTTTAAGGCTCTTAATCCTACATTTTCTTTCCGCCTTTCTCTTCCCATCTTCGTCTTTCCTGCTATTCTCTCTTTCTTCCACCCTCCTCCCTTCTCTCTACCTCCCCCTTCCCTTCTTTCTGTCTCTGCCTCTCTCTTCCACCATCCATCTCCCAACTCCGGTGGCCCCATTGTTTTGCTTTGTTATGCTCCTCTCTTTTATTCGTCCCTCTTGTTTGCCTTCCCATATCCCCTACATCCATCTTCTCCTCCCCACAACCACATATACTTACTGTTTCCAATGAGAAGCTTTTGAAGAAATCAGAGCTGCTTCATTTAATTCACTTCAGCTCAATTGAATTTAGCTACTTAGTATTTGTTTCTAGTGCATTCTCCGTCTGTACTGCTTTCTTTGGCCCATTTTCCTGCACAAACACACACACATGCTGAATAGAGAGGCCAAGTACACACTAACAGACATATCCAGTACAGCACGCTTTCATTCAGTTGGACTTGTTCTTTCAAGGATGTGTAATGTTCAATGCACTAACCAATGGGGAATCATACACCATAGGGATTTTTAAAGGTTTTATTCAACAAACTTGGAAAAAAAAACAACCTTTTTGATCACTTTTATGTACATACAGACAAATTAATTTCTCCACAAATATATATATATTTTACCAGTTAACCTTCACCTGTGCAATTTCCTTGTAAACAGACAAATGTTTGCATACAGTGTTCTACACCAACACACATATCCATAAGGCCTAACAAACATGCTGAATAAAACATAAAACATCTGCAAAGCTCGAATTTTTCTGAATATTCTAAAAACCTGCATCATTTAATATGCAGCGCATCCCTGATAACATCAGCCAGCAGCTCCTTCTGATTTACTGCACATTTTCTTGCTTTACAGGACAGTCAGTCAGTGAAATAATGTGAAGCTGAGTAAGTTTTACAGCTCACATGAAACACACATTTGTGTTCTTGGCAGTAAGTTGTATCATTGGTCAGTGGTCAAAAATGTGTTGGCAAGAGATGTCTGTTGTCTTTTTGGCAACGTTTTTAATAAGACGTACTATAAAGTGATTTTAGAAGAAATATAAAAATATGAAGCTTGGGTTTGGTTACTTTTTCGAATGAAAACTTTTATAACCTATGATCCATTCGAGCACTGTTGGAAATTTCAAATCAACGATAGTGCCTGTTTTTACAGTTTCTGTCTATGATACACGCTGTATTTTCGGTGACCTTTTGAAGGAAACATATGTTTGGATAGTTGGGTTCAGAGGGTTCAGCTGTAGCAACTCACTTTTTCCCATATATATTTATTTCTCATAAAACACACATTTATTTTGATGGTCATTTTGGCCAAAAACACAACACGGTAAAAACCTTGAAAAGTTGATATGATACTGAGGAGTTAAAGTCAACGCCACTCAAAAATATGTTTAAATGCCTTTAAATAATAAAATGTTCCTTAAAATCTGACAATTAAATGTTGCGGGGTGATGAAGATTAGGTACGTCCCTACTTTTTAAAGCCTTCTTAAAGATCTTCGGGCCAGATCCAGAATTTCTCATTGAGGGTTAAAGATTACATGTTTCCAGCCCATTTTGAGAGTCTTTCTTTACTTTTTATGTGGGAAAACAGTGTTAAATTAAGCAATTAGAAGGACAGAGCAACAACTAATGAACTTTGGCCTCTTCTGGTCTTCGGGCAAAACAGCCTGTAAGAGATATTTTTAGATTGAATCTAAATTAAATGTAAAAGGCTTCAAAATGTAAGATAAGAGGGCACCCAAACATGATGTGAAAAACATTCATTAGCACGAAAGGCTCCACAAAGTCACATAAACAAGACTCGATTATATAAACAATCTTCTCTGATCTGAATCACAGATCCAATCATTAGCGTTTTTAACAAAGCAAATAATGCAGCAAGCCTTAGTCTGACAAGCTGTCCATATGAGAATAGAACATGTTCTTCTTTTCTCTGTTCTGCTGTTGGATGACACATCAAAGAGGCCTTTGATTCCACATGTCACGAGTTTATCTTCCAGATCCACAGCACAACCAGAGCAGGTTCACTCCTCGTGGTTTTGCCAAGTTGAGGGACAATTAGCAGGCCAGTGGTGCAAAGGATGAAGCCAGAGACTTCTTAGCTCATTAGGGAGTGGAATTACAAATCACACTGCATGTCAGGTGTTGGATATCACATGAATGGAAAACAAGTTATATCTACATTTGGCAACTGAGGGACAGAATACACACATCAAGATAACTTAACTATCAACTCTTTCACCGTTTAGAAACATTTGAACGTCTGACAGCAAGATAAGAGCGTGCCAAAATGTTCTCACTCTGTAGGTCCAAAACTGAAATTTCCTCTCACAAAGATAGATATACAAGAACACAGACGGAAAACAACACACACACACACACACATTTTACCGAATGTGTTTGGGTGGACGGTTGGGACGAAAATTGGGATACACTGATCTGCAGCTTAAACAAATGTGGGACAGGAAGGTAAAGTAATGGAGCCAAGGGCCCTTTCCTGACTTCCTACCACGCTGTTTTCGGTGCCTTTGCTTGGACCACAACCATCTTCCAACCTGTCCACATTTTGCTCTGCACACCTGTAAAGTTTTGTGTCAGCATCTTGCACAGTTGTGACCAAGCTGCAACCTACAGGACTAAAAAGTGAAGCCAATGCAAAAGTGCCCAAAGCTGCAGTTCCTCGAATGACCACTTGAGGCTGGCTCCAAAAGTGAGTCGATCCCCATAGATCCCCATAGATCTGCATGTTAAAATGCCCATACACTGCAGTAAACATGTTTACTGCCCGGTCAAACAACTGTTTTGGTCCCTAAATCTAATTTCACCCTTCATGACAACAGTAAGGTGGTGAAATTTTATATAACTCATCCGCTTAATTCATATTAAGGCACAAAGTCATGCACAATTTAGGGCATGGGCGCTTTGAGTGACACACGGTTGCCCTCACAGGTGGCTCGCCTTTACATTCAGCCCACCTCAGCTCATTCCTGCTCAACCACAATTAGCCATGAAGATACAAACACACACACACACACACACACACACACACTGGGTGAAAGGATACCAGCCACACACTGTCACGGCTGGTAAAAATGTAAAGACTTATGATGTGTTCCCTGTGTGACAGCGTACCTGCCTCATTCCTTTGTGTTATAAATCAATCACCTATTGATTGGAGTCACAATTTTGGCGACATGAGCACAGTGATGTATGTGGATCATTTCCTAATTCTAACCTCCTGCTGTTTTATCAGCACAGCAAAAGAAAGAAGAAATTGCACCATGCTGTTAACAATGGATGAATTATCTTCCTTTCAGGCCCCACAGCGAGCCTGGTGCTGCTGTCCCAGCTCCAGCCTCTGTCCCGCTCCGCATCCTCCACCCTGACGCTCCACGTGCCGCTGGTCCTGAGGGACGGGACGTCGGGCCTCACCAGCACCGGGACGGTCACCGTGTCCGTCTGTCCCTGCCTGAGAGGAGGGGCAAGGGCCGGGGAGAAAGAGAAGGACAAGCAGGTCGAGGGCGAGTGGGACTGGGAGAGAGAGGCCGTGTGTCTCCCTCAGCAGTCCACACTGCCGTCCCCTGGGCTCAGTACCGCCGCCCTGCTGGCTATCCTGGCTTGTGTCGCCACTTTATTGGGTAAATACTTTGATACAAAGTGTTTATACACATAGATACACAGTGGTGAGATCACCACAAGACAATAACCACAAAAAAAGTGTAATTATGAATCATTTTTGTCCCTGGAAAGACCCTTACTTATATAACCAGCATAATAGTTTTACTACAGCGCTTAGCATTATTTATGAAGTCATATCATTAAGATTTACTGCCTATAAAGGAGTGCAATGCTAATCTACAAATAAAAAGATGAGTAAATAGTGTTTAGGGCTGTTTACCCTCCTCTACATCCCTGGATGCTTAATCTGCATATGAAAATAATGGAGGCAGCAGCGTAAATATTTTTCTTAGTCACAGCTGCTCAATAGCGGGGTTTACTTTTCCTCGCAATTTTAGTCCAGTTATCTCCTCCAGCAAGGTCAGCACTAATCACTGCTAAAATAACAATTCTGAGTGATTATCCGGGCCCTCCGGTTTTTGATAGCGGCATAATAAAATGTCACCGCCACCTTTGCAGAAACTCTCAAATGCTCAATTGGATAATGTCTAGGTGCTGAGAAGGCTTTGGCTCATGGCCAGCATCATTGTCATTTCTATGCAGTCTGTTGGATCACTACTCATGCCTTGTTGATAGGGGCATTATCATTCTGGAAGAGACCAGTTCAATCAAGAAGGAAGTGCAACATGGCGTGAAGGTGATCATGCAAAGTGGCTTTTGGTGGAGTTTAGAAATCCAGTTCTCTAAGTGACAAGGGCACAGCAGGAAAAACACACAACTTTACAGCGTTTGCCTCAAGTTTGTAGCTTTAAAATAGAGCTGGAGTTTTGTGCCAGGACTATTTCGCTTTTCTTGTCTATAAGAGGTTCATGCTAATCCCGAACAGTATAACTGGGCCCTCCACAAAAAGCCAAATGTTCTTACAGCTCAGACAACAGCTCCATCAGGATCCCTTCTGGTTATTAAAAATGGGCTTGGCATATATAAGGTGAATATGAAGCCAACTGGTAACCATTCTCAATGGCTCCTATGAAGACAGAAATACATGTGTGACATGGAATATGGGTGATCCCCCACATTGTTAGGAAATATTTGCCACTCCTCTACAGAGTCATTAGATTAGTTTGACGAAAATCAAATAACGCAAAGCTGTAGATTTACTTTGTGCAGCAGCTTAACCATATGCAGAACATCCATATAGAGACACAGTGTGTGCACACACACACACACACCCAGACATACAGGCAGACAGTGTGGGGGAAGCGTCATTGAAAGCATTGATAAGATGCCAATTACTTCATGCTGGAGGAGGCTGAATGAAGCTGCCCAGGGGACAAGAAAAGTTGGCCAACAAAAGCTGCTTTGAAAAAAGTTATTTTTTTAATGGTCAAATGTACATGGGATATATAAATGAATACAAAATATAATATATTCCATAAAAATGCCACTCAATAGAGTTTATTGCAGAAAGTTCCCACTTGTTTCTTTTATTAATTCATTAACCTTAACTGGAAAATTTAGTTAAACTACTGGTGTAATCACATGTAGTTCACTACAACATTGCATACTTTATCAATGTTTTCCCATAAACAGGTCTGTACTGTTTCTCATGAAGACTTTTGCAGTGCATTTCGTATTAAAACTTATAAATATGACACGTGATGAACCCTGTTTTCAACATGTTGCAGGCGCGGGACAAGTGATGATTGCTGTTTTACGACATTAATGTTGTAAAACCTTAATGTTGGGAAGAGATTTCCCAGTCTTTACCAGAAAAATTAGAACATTAATGCTGCTAAATCAGCATTTCCAAAAAGACATGCTTATGGCTATTTACCAAAACCTCTTGGTGAGAAGGTTAAACGGGACCCGAACACTAGTCTCCTGGGTCAAAGTCCCGGGTTGGATTGGGCATCCACCTCCCCTTCAACCCACCCAATAGGGGACCTACATGACTTTTAACATTGGAATACCTCCAAATTCCAGAAGTGACTATTAAAAGTTCATGAGAACAGCCTGGCTTTTTACAGTACATTATGAACTTATTGAGTTTAACCAGAAATTGTCAGATCATGCGTGACCACAGCAGAACAAATCCATCTTTCTGGGGTGGATTTTTATCACCGGTGGCCTTGTTGGACAAGAGCTTCCATGGGTTGGTTCTTTGCCCACAGCCTTGGGTCAGATGTAGCTCTCTGCTTGGGGAGTATGGAGAAGGAGTCGTGGGGTCATGGGAGAATAAAGCATCCATTTGCCTGACTGGAGCTAAAAGTCAATTACATGGTGGAGGCATGTAGCCTGCTGATATGATACACCAGCCCTCCAACCCAAGGCCTCTTCTGTATTTGTTTTGTCTCACCTCTTTGTCTGCCTGAATATTTCTCCCTTGCTCACTCCCTCCTCTCCCTCCTTCCTTTTATTTCCCCGGTGACTCCTGCCCCCTCCCTGCTTGTTAATCATTCTTTTTCCAATTTCTCTCCTATGCCTCAATATCCTTTATTCCCTCTGCAGCGGTGAGTGCCCTGTCATTGTCACTTCGCCGTCAGAAGCGTGACTCCCTGTCACCGCTGGAGGAAGACGACGTACGTGAGAACATCATAACGTATGATGACGAGGGCGGGGGCGAGGCCGACACGGCTGCCTTTGACATCGCCGCGCTCCAGAGCGCCCCGCACAGCTCGCGCTCACGAGGCTACCGCACACTGGACAGCAGGAATGTGTAAGTAGGCAGAAGGAATATGTGTGTGTGTGTGTGTGTGTAATATTTTGTTAACATGTGCACTTAGATAACTCTTGTTGTTTAATTACATCAAACCTCGTGTTACGTGCTAAAAGGAAGTTGAGGAGGAAACAAATTTACCCCTTCAGAGTAAAAGCTTTTATCTCAGTCCAGCCCTTAATTGATCTCCTTAAGTAACTGATCGGGCCTTAACTCCCAGATCAGAATCAGTCACCGATCAAAATACTGAGACAGAAGGCTATCAGGCTCGGCAGTCCTGGGAGACCACTTTGTTGTGCTCATTTTGTTAAAGCTCATTTATGTTCTGCTACATCAGAGAGTTGTTTTGCACCCACTTTGATGTTTCTGTGGAACATTGTTTTTGCCTTTGGACTAATAATTAGCTCAGATGAATTCATGCAAGCCATATGGAAAAGGCCATAAACAAGTACAAAGGCTGCATTTAGTTTATCGGAAATTGCTTCTCGCAATTTATGGAGGTGGATACAACAACATGAAAAACCCTTTAAATCTAATGCAATCCATTGCAATATCCCTGCAATAAACACCACCTTTGTGGTGTTTTTAATGTTTCATTTTTCTTTACTCTGAGTCACAGAGGAGCGAGAGTTAAACTTTATTGTAACTTGGCAGCAGCAGTTTGCGGTTGTGTTGTATTGTGTTTGACAACTTACACAGCCTTTCCAACAAATCTGAATTTCTGTTGTCATGGAGATTAGCAGCAGTTGTATAATGTCTTCAGTGGCTCTGGAGGAAGCTTTTGTTAAGTTTGATAAAGTAACGCAGATGATGTCGTCAGGGTTATCTTGGATTGTCCTTTGAGACTGCAATTATAAAAGTCAGGATATCTCGGCCTTGGCTGCGCCAACCAACAACTTTATGCAAGTCAAAAAGAATTCTCTGGAGTGCCCCTTTAATTGGATTTGTCCCACATGGGCATTTTTTCCCAATGAACAGAAAAACCACATAATGTGGATATAACTCCTTACTATACAACACCACAAACTATGGTAGAAGCTCGATGGTACCTACTGAACGTAGTTAGGTTTCAGCATGAGAAGTGAAATTTGCTCAGTGTGCAGCAGAGAAAAAGGAAAAGTGACACCTCCGCAGTCTGCTGACGTGTTGCTCTTGCTACCAATATTAGCTGCTCGGTTTCAGCAATGTAAGGCTGAAAAAACGTGCATGATGGTTGTAGTTCAACCTTGGTTTGCACTTGGACCATGGCCCGGTCTCAGCCTATTCTTCAGGGAACAAAGCTTGGGTCATCTGGTAAAACTTAAGCAGAGGGTGAGCAGGGAGAGCTCTGCTGGAGGGAT
The DNA here is from genome assembly GCA_903364295.1 of Serranus cabrilla. Classification (NCBI taxonomy): domain Eukaryota; kingdom Metazoa; phylum Chordata; class Actinopteri; order Perciformes; family Serranidae; genus Serranus; species Serranus cabrilla. Next base: position 780,386 of record CAFUXE010000314.1, read on the forward strand.
ACCGGGCTTCCCCAGTTCTCTACAGTATGTGCAGCGACAGGAGAAAAACGATTACCATCAAGTTTTCAGAATTTCGGCATCAACTTTGATCCAAAGTATCAGTTCTCCTTACATCCCTAATGTCCAAACAAGTAAAAATGCCTCAAAAAGAACCTGGCTGACCAAAGCTGAATAGAGATTTTGCTTTGTGTCCTACAGACGTTACGCCCATCACAACCAAGACAAATCCCGCACCTACAGCTGGGCTCAGAATCCAGGCGTGGAGCACAACTACTCAGGAGCAGGAGGACCTCTCTATGGCCGCCTCTGTTACAGCAGCCACACGTTACCTGTCCTACGGCGCACAGCAGGCGGAACATTTGAACCGGGCCTGGCCGAGTTGGGATACCGCTTCCCTGGAGGCCAGCCAGACCACTCTCTGGTCATCCAGAATCAGGGGGCCATGGTAGGGCCGATGGAGTCTGGGGCGGTGTACATATCTCCCACTGACATCAACACGGGAAGCCGAACAGGGAGCCGCACGGGAAGCCGCGACGGGACCGCACCCCAAAGCGGCGTTAGCACGTCTGATGGAGGAACACCGAGGACCAGCGACAGCCAGGAAAGAGGAGGAGGGACGGGAACCGCAAGCAACTGCACAGACGGGAGCAATGAGGACAAAGTGAACACCTGTCAAGATGTGGACTGGGTAAGCATCACTGTGACCCTGCTTTCACACCAGACGCACAATTTTGGATCATAGTTCAGCTGATCTGATTAGTCCAAAAATTCTGACCTCCATGATGAGCATTAGCCTGTCCGTAGCAACAGCAGTCAGCTGTTTTGTAGCTATGAAATGGGGTTTTTTTAGACCAAAGCAAATTGTTACTTGCGCGATTGACTGCTAGACAGTATCGAGATAATTATGTTTATTTGCATTAGTTTTGCAGTGTGCATTAATACCAGCATAAATGACATCATCCTGAGTTTACTGCATCTGGATGACACTTTTGCTGTGATGTTATTGCAATAAATGGATCAAAAGTAATCTGAAATAACAACGTCATGATGCAGATGTGTAAAAGGTCTGGACTCGTGCTTTGTCAGGTCTGTCCGCAAGACAAACAAGCAAACAACCTTTAAAATGCTTGTTTTCAGAATAGAGTTTGGATCAATGTTAGGCTACAGACGACGCTTTACAGGAGAATCCCAACACTGATTAGTTTCCACGATACAGTGTTTAAACACACCATTACGCTTCAGGTTATGACGTTCTACATTTTGCAAAAATATTTGCGCGTGTGGTGCGAAACTGGGAAACAGTGAAATGGACAGATGGACTGATGGATGGATGAATGTTTCAGGAAGGAGAAAAGGTGATAGACGTTTCATGAAATAATGAATTAAAATTGAATGAGTGACTTGATTAATGATAAATGGCTGCACCGCAGAAAGCATTAAAGTTGAATGAATAACTTAATTATTAAATTTAATAAGCAAACGAGTAAGTAAGAAAGTAATTAAGAAAATATGAAATAATTATTACGTTTACGCTCAACCTGATACACTGCATTATTGCAGTGATTGCAGCGCTGTGATGTTTTTCATCTCTAGCAGAAAAGTCCAGGACAATGCAGGAGGAAGATGATGATTCAGACATATCAGCACATTTATGTCCTGCTGTTCATTATCTTTTCTATGGTTTGTTTTATTTATTAGGCCATAGCCAGGCTGTCTGGCCCTTCCTTTATTTAATTTTCAAATATTTTATCTCTCCTTCCCTCTCCATCTCCCGCTCACAGTGCAGTGTTAGCTCATTCTAGTGTTCAATTAATATCTTTGGCTTCTTCAGCTCTGCTCTGCTCAATGTCTGTCTCTCCTTCTTCTCAATCATTTTTTTATCACCACCATCTCCTGCTTCTCCTCTATTTGGGCGCTATGTCTTCACAACCTCACATCCCTCTGCTTTATTATGCCTCTCATTAAATGAACCTTCATCCCATTTTGTGTTACTGTAACCAAACCTAACGGTCCCATGCCCTGCCCCAGCCCCGTACTGAAACCACTCGTGCTCGCCTACGTTCCCTCCAGGTGCAGTCGGAGACGTTACCCCGGGAGCATCACCTCGTCATGACCCGATCCGGCTCCATGATGGGCCAGGGTCACGCCGCGGGAGGCTGGGTGTGCGACTCGGCTACCCTCCCCTTGGCGGGACGCAGGGGCTCCCGTACGGGACTGTCCCCGAAACTCACGAGCTCTGGCCAGGTTGAATCTGACTCCAGTGGAGGAGGAGGAGGTGGAGGAGGAGGAGGGGGAAATGGAAACGGGGGCACCTCCACAGATGGACATCAGCAACCTCCCAGTGGACGCAACTATGCCACTGTCCTGCAGGGGGAGGTATCTGGACAGAGGGACTACCCCGGCAGCTTGGGGAGAGGAGGACTAGAGATGGGGAGCAACTTTGTGGTGGCACGGCCAGACAGGGAGGGCGGAGGGATATCATCTGTCTACCCAGAAGCAGCTGGCTTTATTGGGGACTGGCGTGACCGGATGGGTCTGGGGGGCTATGTTTTAGGCAGGAGGGATATTAGCCCCCAGATTTTTCCCTTCCCAGGGCAGCCTCGAGGAGCGTACGGCGGAGTGATGGGCTTTGGGGCCAGCTGGGTTCCAGGAATGGATGCCGCTAGAGGAGCTCCAGGACCTGGAGGCCCCTCCTTGGCACTGCGGGTGGGTGAGTTCCTACGTCTGCGTCTCGCCCAGGTCACTTTTGACCCATCGCAGCCACCGTACGACTCTGTGCAGGTGTACGGCCTGGAGGGCACAGGGTCCCGGGCCGGATCGCTCAGCTCCCTCGAGAGCGAAGGAGAGAAGGATGCGGAGAAGGAAGAATGGGGAGCGGGGCTCGAAGAGTGGGGCCCCCAGTTCCAGAAATTAGCTCAACTCTTCAAAGACAGGGAGAAAGAAAGGGAAGAGAAGGAAAATGACGAAGTGGGTGCCAAAAAGGAAAAGGAAAAGAAGGACAAGCCGGAGAAGAAAGAGAAGAAAGAGGGAGGGGAGCAGGCGGGAGAAGAGGGGAAAGACTGAGGAAGGATAAAAATGAAACAAATAGGGGCAAAGGGGGTAAGAGGGAATAGGAGGATGATGAAAAGGCAACCAGAGCTAGAATAATGTGAAGAGAAGTTAAAGGAGAGAAAGATGAAGAGGCAAAGTAATAAAAAGAGACAGAGAAAAATGAGCCTAGGGAGGGCGGAGAGTGCGAGGGCAGGGGAGGGAGTGATTGATGTAATTTAAAGCAATAAGTGTTGAAACGCTGATATGGTTGAGCACAGATACTGAGACAATGCAGAGGCTGCTTCTGCTCGGGGCAGCAACAATTTGTTAAACGCTTTGGACAAAGAAAAACAACCCAAACATCCAAGACTCGATTTAATTCAACTCTCACGTATGGAATGAGAAAGAGCAGGAAACAAGAAGAAAGACGTTTGTGTGTCCGCCTATTTGTGTCGGCGTGTGTGTTTGTGTGAGGGAATGCGCCAGAAAAAGTGTGAGTGTGTGCATATTTAACTAAGACGGAGCAACAGCGGCAGGGAGGAATCATGAAACAATTTAAGATGAGACTGATGACTGATGGTACGTAAACTGCAGCATTAGTTTCCGGGGCTGTGTGCAAGTAAACATTTAACAAGGAAGTTGAGAAAGTAGGATAACACACGGGGGATGAAATATGTATTTGAATATAAAGTGAACGGGACAGGGGACGGATGTATAGAGAAAGGAACAGTCGGGGGAAAGTGAGACGATTGTACAGAAACTGTTACTTTTTATTCCATCTGCAGTGGCGGAAAAAGTGAATTATTCAGCTCACTACTTCATTCCAAATGAAAATGATGAATCATTTAAATCCTGCAAAAGATTCTCCCTCCTCTCAGCCCACAAGAAAAACAGACATTGTGAAAAATTTAAATGATTTAGGGATGTGATCCCCCACCCGCCACCCCTCTCATCCCTCCAGCTTTTTGTAGTCGAGTGTTGGTATGTTTACAAAGACTTACACACAAACACACACACAGACACAAAGATGAACACCACGAGGCTTTGATTGTACTACAGTAAATTATAGAAGCTAAAAACCATTCACAACTATTCCATTTACTATATGGAGTAATGAAGACTCTGTTATTCATCTCTTAAATGTTTTTATGGAACAAGTCTCCTATTTTTTATCCCCACTGTAGTCTCACTTGACACGTCTAGAGGACAAAGTATGCATGATTTTTTTGAAAAACAGCGAACCCCAAAAAGGCAATCAATTCCGTTTTGAACACTTGTACTTCCCAAATGAAAATTTCCATAGATCTGTTCTGAAATTATAGGGGAACAACACCACAGAGACTCCCGCGACAGGCTTTTTGTTCTTGTTAAAGGTCAGGATGCAAATGAGCTGGAGTTTTCAGCTGGAATGCACTTTTATACTGTGTGACGTTCAATAATAGGTCATGAATCATGTCAAAGATTACAGTTGTTTTATAAGATGTCAATTAAAGAAAAAAAGATGTTTGACTGTATGTAAAAGCATTTCAAATGTAAATACCACTGAATATTATTGCTAAAAGAGAGTATATAAAATGAAAAAAAATCTAAAACAGAACTTGTCCAAATGGAGCACTGTCGGGACTATCTGTATGTACTGTAGAATAGATAACCTGAGACGGACTTGACAGCCTCCTGGACTGAAAACAACACCGTGTATTGTACACCTGTGTAGTAAGTGAACAGGTTTGGTTTGTGGTAGTGCTCGTCTGAGATGGACAAGCCAGGGATTCAATTATACATGTGGCCTCTGGCAGAAGTATGTTGTGCAAAATATTAGTTACAGGAAGCCTCAGAGCTACTGAAAATCCCAGTGCGATGAAAATCCAATGGAGTGAGGAGAAATTCCCCTACTGGGCATACAACAAAGATTCTGTATTTTCCCTCAAATCTGGATTATTATTCTGCAAAAGTAGAATGATACACTGAAATGGAATTTGTAATAAGTTTGGAGGACAGCTCTGTCATGAGTGTTGCACTGCCTGAGAGATATAAAACTAAGTTTTATAGATAGTCGGTCTCGAAATATAATAAACTGGACATTTAATTTTTAATAAAAGTACATGAAAGCAGCTGTCCATCTATTATCTTTCATGCATTTCAGACAATGCAACTCAATGACCACATTAATACTGCATTATGTGGTAACACTTTCTACGATGCCCATGTCTATAGTTATTAGCACACATAGAAATGTTCATAATAAAGCATTTTCTAATGACTTATAAGGTCAAGTATCATAATACTTCAAAATTGTTGGTCACTCTGACAATGTGTTTGCAAGCCCATGTTTATAATGCATTAAAACATACTTTATGGGTTAAGATAGCCTAACACCCTTCCATAACCCTATAATCATATTACAATTCATTATAAACCAATTAATTAATAAATATGAGAATCGTAATACACCATGAGGCTTGCAAAAAGTCAGCATGACCAGCAATTATAATGGTATTTGACCTTATAAGGTGTGAAAAAATGCTTTATAATGTGTTACCAATTATTGTTAATTATGCTTCACAACTGCTGGTCACACATAGACTTTTGCAAGGATCATATTGTATTATAATATCAATTATATATACATCATTATATTCATATTCTCTTCATTAAGTGTGTTTATAATGCATCGTAGACATGGGCTTGTAAGAACAATGTCATTGAGTGACCAGCAATGTAAAAGTGTTAGACCTTATAAGTCATTATAAAATGCTTTATAATGTATTATGAATTTAGTTATAAAGCATGATGAATGAGTGCTTAAAACTATATGCAGATTATAATGAATTATAAGTATGTTTATTATGCATTATAGGTCATTATACATGGCTTTTAATTTGTTATAAAAATTGTTAAAAAGTGTTATGAATAGTTATGGATACTTATATCTGTAGTGCTATAATGCTATATATGCAGATTATAATGCATTATAAGCATGTTTATAATGCATTTCAGATATGGGCATCATAGAAAGTAGTATCCATTTTGCTTTGCCTTGACAACTGCTTGGATCTAAAGTCAAATCTCTAATTTTGTTGAATGATAACCCAACATTCAGTTGAATAGTTGAATTTTTGGAGTTCTTAGGGGAATTTTGCCACATACCGTAACCTGAATGTGGACGTCTTTGGTGTGCCATCGCAGAAATGTCACAGTTTGTCACAGGTTCACTGTAAAGCCACCCACATGAGTCAAGCTGCCAGCTTTGCTGTTGTCCGCCAGTTTGGTCCATCATAATCTTGTTGTCAAGGTCTGCTTCTGTCAACACTTAGTTAACCAATCAGGAAGTCAGGCTACACACTGACCGAAATGAAACCCATATACACCTCTGTACCCTTTACCTGAGCCACACACTTGTCTATACGGTGCCACTGTGCAGACTGGATGGTATCAGGACCAATGTACAAATACTGCACAATAACTGGAGAGGAGTGGGGGTGGCACAGAACCTCAGTGGAGTTCTGCATTTTAAGTCATTTTGCTGATCAACAATACCTCAACACCCTACAGCTACCTTAACCTGTCATCAGCTGTGTAACAGTAATCCAAAGGGCTGTTACACACTTACAGCAATATACTGTGTGCCAATCTTAAAGGATAATTCTGGTTTATTACAACTTATTTTCATAGTTACAAGTCCAACATGGCAAGAAACACCAGCGATAGGGTCAGGCCAACCCCACGGGTCACACCAACTTATTTGGAGAGAAAAATCTATCAAAGTTGACAGACCATCTTCCTGGTTCATATTTGATCAAAACTAGCTTCAGGCCATGAAAGAATATTACAAACATTCTGACCCCATTTACTCTGAGTCATTTTATGTGTCTTGGGTGAATTGGATAGCCGAAAAGCTGAGAGTAAATGTATCCCAGACGGACTGAAATCAGAATGCTCTTAGCTACATATTGAAAGGCTGCAATTGTGATTATTCCACAGTAAGCAGTCAGTTGGAGGAGCCTGTGCAGGGTCTGTGCTGTGACACTGAGAGTAAACTGATTATCCATTGTTCTCCCTGTCACATTAAAGTGCATTTATCTGATTCCTGATCAGTTCAAACCTTAAGTAATTGCATTACCACCACCCTCGAGGCTGTGCGAGGACTGACCTGAAGCGCTGAAAAACTAAAACAGATCTCTATCAGTGTTGTGTTCTGGGCAACCCAATTGCATTTGAATAAAAGTGTATTAAATCTTATATAGATTTAATGTGGATACAAGATACTTAAAATGACAAGTTGGACTGTAGAGTGTGTTCCCTCTTGGTCAACCTCCACATAAACACATTTGGCCCTATACAAATACATTTATTAATCTTACTTTTTTGTGTTTCTTGCCTTGTCTCGTTTTGTTGTATCAAGTTACTATTTTCTCAGTTTTTAACCCAATCTAATTCCAACCCGGCCCATGCAGGTGCTGTGGCGTAACCCCAACCACACTGGGTAGCTCAGTGCATGAAACTATGATGCTCCATTACGGTTGCAGTTTTATATGGTTATATGGTTAATGTCATAAATTATAAAGTACATTCTCAGAAACAACATGCAAAATTTGTACATTAGGTGTACAGAGGCTTGTCACTGTGGCAGTATCCTCTTAGGTTCAGATCTTGTACCCTTCTTCCTTTTTGGCCCTTAAAAAGGATGCATAGGTCCAATAATCTGTCTTATCAGAAAAAGTGGTACAGTAGGAGTCTGCTTCTGTCCCGAAGATACACTTTACATTAATGTACCCTTGAGGGCTCATTATTGAACCTCAACTGTTAACTTTTTTGAGGGCCAAAAAGTTACATACAGTATATATTACCAAGCCACTGTCAAGAGAACAACAGATGTAATTTAGAGGGTACTGCCTCTGGTACAAATTCAGCACCAATCCATTTTCTTTTAAAAGTTCAGTTTTGTAGCCTGCATAAGTTCAGGAGTCAACCTAAGATAGTGTTGACTTTGGTTTCACACAGAACAGGACACAGTAGTCTCCTGGCCTCCACCCTTAGCGGACTTTCTCACTCTTTATACTGTAACCACTTGCTTTGTGTGGTATTGTCCGTGGGAGTGTCTAATATAGCGACAGATGGGTTTACCTTTTAATAACCTGAAAGCCTTGTGTGTCTCAGACTAACTCTAAAAGTCTATTTTCCTAGATGGAGTCATGATTGAGAGCTGTGACGAAGTGTCGACTTGGCAGTGAGACTAGTCGGTGCTCCTCAGACATTAGCATGTTGTGTACAATGTTATATATAAATGCCATCAATTATGGTCAAAACAAAAGGCCCACGTTATAATTAACCAGAATTAACCTTTTAACCTAATTCTACTGAAGTAGAATGTCAAAAGAATTAAGATGAATTGATGTCTTGAATGATAATTTAGATGGTACACCTAAATGACTGCCAAAGAACTTGGAACCATTTTGCTATGAGAATGGGGATTGTTGTAAAGCGCAGGAACGTGTTGCTTTGCCAATGAATTATCTGGGCAATGTTTTCCTTAGCATTTATGTGGAATGTGCCAACTTTCTGAGTCTCTCTGTCTCTAAACACACACAGAAAACTATCCTCATTCCCATAACAGTATTGCCAACTCTGGGGCAGCCATTGCAAAAGCAATTAGCATGGTTTACCCACAAGTGACCTTTCATACCACTCCAATGATATGGTTTATTCCACAGTTCTTGATTGGCTCCAGGTGTTTCATCTCTGCTGATTGGTCTAAATCAAAGTTCGGCTCTGGCTGATTGGTCAAAATCAAAGTGATGATTCTCCTGATTTGTCTTATTTCAGAGTTCTGGAGTGTTGCGCTGACTAAACCACTTGACGGAGCTGATTATCCCACCTCCTGAGCCCGGCAAATTGGTTCAATCAAAAGCGTGATTAGTTGAATCAGTTGTTTTAAATAGAATGAAAGCCTGCAGTCTCTGCTGCACTCCACAGCTCTTTTTCACTCTTGAAGCCAGTTCAGATGCACCAAACCCACAGTGACTGACGAAAGTGGTCCTGTCAGGCCATTTGTCAAGTCCTCTGTCCAAGAAAACTCTATAAACTCTGTACACCGAGGAGAATAAATTCACACTCATTCGATGAGAGCAGGTATCTTATAGTATGTAAATACATAGATACGTAGCTTAAGGGTTTGAAGGTTGAAGGTCATGGCCGAGAGTCCTCTTGACCCCAAACAGGTAGACCCCAGTGGTTCTGTGCCCCCCCTCCAGGGACTTCATTGCTCCTGCACGATGTTGATACAATTCCACAATTACGTGCTGAACAAAGTGTATTTATTTCTGTTGTACTTTTTCTTTTTGTAAATTTGAATAAAAAAGGAACTATTTCAAAGAGATGAGTCAGACCTACTCTGTGCTCCTTCCTGCAGTCTCCCGAGTTTCTGGATAATCAGACTTCTGCTGCGTATGTGTATGTGCCCTCTCTGTGCGTATGTGTGTGTTTTTGCAAGAGAAATAGACGGAGGGAGAGAGCGATTGAGAGATGTTCTGTGCAGTGCATACAAATGTGTGCGCACCTTGTGAGCATGTGTCTTATTGTGAGTAGGTGGGTGTGCCTTGTCAAATTGGCCCCTTGAAATTTCAAAACCACAGACAGTCGGTGTGTGTGTGTGCGTGTGTCAGACTGCACGATGAAGGAACACCTTGTCTGGTCTTATCAAGCCCGGTGGGGGGATGTGAGGTCAGTAATAGAGGACAGACGGAGAGTTCTGCAGAGCAATCACGCTTTCAGACAGAGGGGGAGAGTTCTGTTTGTTCGCCTGTAAAAAAAAAAAAAAGTAAAAAAAGGACATTTTGAACTCAAGAGAAGCAGCAAACAGAGCAGACCTGACAGCTGCGTCCAAATAATACAAGGCCCCTTTACCAACCCTTGCAGCTCTCCTGTATCCTACAGCCTTCATGCCTGCTCAATGATAGATCGCGGAGATGTGCGCCATCTCTGTGTGACTGAATAGCTGGTTAAAAAGATTTATTACAATAATCAAATATGAAGGAGGGGATTATTTCTACATGATGGTTTAGAGAATGATCGTGTTAGCTGGGTCTCCGCTTGATTACAATGATAATACCCGCCTCAAGTCAGGAGAGGGAGAGAAACAGAGGGAGAGGGAACGGATGGAGAGAACCATATTAGCAGTTAATATGCAAGACTGTTGCGTTACATAAAACTGTATTTGTGATTGGGTTAGAGCTGATTCTGCTGAGCGCCGAGGGAAAAAAAAGTCCTTGCCCTCACTTGTGTGTCTGTGCATTCCCATAATTATTAGATTCATGGAGCTGACTTGCCCCCTACGGAAGCAACATCCTGTATCTAAAGAGGATGTGAAGTCAGTTGGAGGCAAAACAGAGCTTTGACTGGCTTTAACCCCCGCCACCAAACTGATAACACGCATCAACTTGTAACCAACAAGACGCTCTTATCGATTTACGACTCCTACTATGTACGTTTATCAGTCTGCCTGTAGCATCAACACCGCAATGCAGCATTCTAGGTGAGTTGCTGCTGTCATGGCACTGTCAATAATTACAGCATGCATAATTGATCATAGTATAATGGCGGGCTGGAGATAAAAATGAGCTCTGTTAAAGCTGTACACCAGGGAATGACTAACTACACTGTGCTGGAGAGCTACATACACACTTAATGTGCTGCAGGATTGCATCACAGGACATGTGTGTGTGTGTGTGTGTGCGCGCGCGCTTGTGTTTGTGTGTGAGTTCAAGTACATGGAGATTCCTCATTCTGTTTGAACCTTCCTG
>CAFUXE010000314.1:791906-824370 GCA_903364295.1 Serranus cabrilla
ACAGCAGTCAAAAAGCCTTCAATGCACAGAAAGAGGACATCTTTACTGGTTAGTTGACTGATTCAGCAGACTTGTACTTTTGGAATCACTTTGTGTAAGGTACTTTGCATCTAACAGGTACAGGTTAGCAATTTAGGTCGTCAGTAATTTACAAGTTTCTGTCATTTTTAATTCTTCCCTCTTATTATTACAACTTGTCCCAGTAGTGGGGCAAGTTTTAGCAATGGGACTCTTTATATTTGACATTAGTTACTGAATTCTGTTATACAGCCAGAGATGTTGGAAATTTGAATTTAAATAGCTATTTGTAGCAGATAACTGACGGTACCTTGTGTCTGAATTTGAAAGTTATAACATAAAAACTCAGAAAGTTATAGATGCTAATACAGACAGTGTTCCAACCATACCCGGTCACCCATAAAAAGTAAATGGTCAAAATAGTTAGCTAAAAGTAATTATAAACAGTGGGAATAGATCATTTAAAGTAATGACTAAATGGTAAGAAATAGTCAGCTAAAAGTAATGGTTAAACAACAACAGTTAGCTAAAAGTAATGGATAGACAGTTTAAACCCTGAGCTTCACACCAATAAGTAGTTGTATGATTGCTGACCATACTCATTAATTAAAAATCAAAAGTGACCAATATTTACAATCCATAACACAGGTTGAGAGCCACTGTCCTGGGGAACTTTTAACTTAACCGGTTCCTGTAGTTTTTATACCGTCCGCATCTCTGGTCCTCGTCTCCTCTCGTCTTCCTCCCTTTATTCCTCTCGCGCTCTCTCGCTCATGCGTTTCGCTTTGGACGCTCTCAGAGTTCACTGGCTCATTTGAAGTGGAAAATTAAATCTTCATTAACAATCTTAATTAGAGTTCGATCTCCCCATAGCAAGCCGACAGGGAATCCATAGTGTAACAGGGGGAGACCTGGAGCAGGAGTTGGTTTCGGCAAGGTGGGGGGAGGATTAGAGGGGTAATTAGTGAATGGGAACTTCAGGGTAAATTACACAAGAGGTATTTACACTTGAGAAGCAAGGGGAATGGATGGAGGAGGTGGATAATTAAAGTGGCCTGCTGGTTGATGGCCGACACTGGAATGAAAGTCCAACATGTGTGCGGTGTTGGTGACCGCACAGTTCTTGTTTCTGCACTGTTGGTATACGAGGGCTCCAGGAGGAGGGAGGAGAGGAAGAGAAGGAGGGATGGGAGCAGGGTTAAAGGGTCCATTATTAGTCAGAAATCTTCATTGGAATTGCTTCTTGTCTTGCTTTTTGGTGACATGGTGTTACTTGAGGCGACATAATCCCTTATCATGCTCCCATAAGCATAGAGCATTTGCCTAATACCAGACAGTAATCATTCAAAGACACTGTTAAGCATGCAGCCCAACACTCCCTCCTCTCATCCACATTTACATACCACACCACACTATTTAGCCACTGTGTGCACGGATTGGGTGGTAAATAAAACAATTATGTTTCCAACCTTGTTAAAATATGCATGCAGCTTGTAAAAATGAAAGTGCAAAACTCACTTTTCTTGCAGAGCTTCTTTTCAATCCCTTCAGTGACTGATGTCTTTTCTCACTGAGGCTCCATTGTAGTTAGCTATCCTATCGGAAACCATCAGAATCCCTCTGCAGTCCTCTTTGTGCAAGCAATGAGCTGAGGAGAAGGGATTTTTGCCCGAGGGAAACCAAGACTAGCCCAGGACCTAATCCTGTAACAGAAGGCCCACAAAAGCAGCAGAGCAACCTGACCTAAGTGAGACTGTATTTCCCCCCTGCAGAATACATTATTTGTTCAGCTGTCCAGCTCCTGCGTTATTTGCACAGAACACACAGATACACGTGGCAGCAGAATATTTCTAAATGGTGAGGGCAGGGAGATAGTGTCCGGACCTTCGTTTTTATTTATCTGCTCCACGCGGTTTCCTGGGAGCTGCGCTGGTCGACTGCTTCGAGCAGGGTGATCATATCTGCCGTAATGTTGTTGTGGCGGCTCAAGACTCGGGAGAGAAATCTGCGGATGTGTGTAGATGTGAGTGTTGGGAGGTGACAGACTCTATTTACACAAGTGATCATTAGAGGCAAAAAGAAAAATAGAACATGATAACCAATTACAGACACACAAACACAGAGAAAGAGAGAGGGAGTTAAGTGCGTTCATTAGCCCTCTGTGTCAGATTGGTTAATTGTTCAATGAAGTGAGTGGAATAATAAGTTGAGGGGGATGTTATGCCGTTAGCAGAATGTTCATGGGGATTTATTCTCATCAGCTGTGCCTCTTATTGTCCTACATAGATCATGGAGGGAAGTTAACAGCCGAGGGGTGCAGAAAAGGCAGAAGCAGTGTTTGGTCAACTGCCCACTCACTAAATACCAACAGACACTCAAACAGTGTGTCTGACCATTAAGAATTCCCTTGTTGTCTGGCTGAATTTTCCGATGCAGCACTAGAGCTTTGCCAAATAAACTATAACTGTCCATCTGAGTGCACAAAGTACTGGTTGAGCTTGAAATATACTGTCTGTAGTACAACAGTAGCACTAAAAATAAGACACAAAAGGCCACACAGTCTGAGTTGATTTATTGTGAGCAGTATAGTGGGACATTTTAACATAACATTTTCTGCCAGTGACATAAACAAAGAGTACAGCTTGCTGCTTAATCTGCCAGTCAGGAATGTATGATACCTCCATAATGATAAAGGACACATTTAGAAGATTAATCAAAATTATCAACTTCTGTGCTTCTCTGTACCCATTAAGTTCTGCCACCATCAATTGCATGCACTTGTAATTTATTTACAACATCCAAACATCACATCACACATTTAATAAAATGTAACATAATGAATCCGTCTTGTGAAGAAAAATATCACTTAGAAACAAGCTTCAACACCCTTTAACATCTCATTTCCTTCATTCCCCCTTTTAGCTTTAAGGTTTGTAAAAGAATCTCTGTCTGATATTATCACAAATATATTATTCATCATTATTTATGCCTGCAGCATGTATCAAATGGTAATATTAAAAATGTGTTGCAATCATTTTACACATTTTTTTCTCCCAGATTCAGTTTGAATTATGCGTTTTCTTGGGGAACGTTGTGATCTCAACTTAAATTAGAATGTACAGTAACTGGCTGCACAGTATGAGTTTGTACAGAGTGTTTAACCAGCAGGAAGAAGGAAGCCTGAATGAAGCTGAAGGTTATAAACTGAGGGATTCACTCATTACCCTGCTGCTCCTGAGAACAATTCTTCATATGAATACAAGAAAATGACAATAAATGAATATATAGAACAAAAAAGACGGCCAAGATAAAGAAGTTAGAAAAACATAGAAAAGCATTTGGAGAAGATCTTATGTAAACATCAATATATGTTAACATCAATTTGACAATATGTAGAAAAAGTTCAGTGAAAAACATTTCCATTTCCTTAAACATTTATGCACATGAGCTGCAGTCCAAATCACATACTCTTTCCAAAGAAAGTACAAAGTATGTACTGCAGTATGCATACAATTGGGAAATAATAATACTACTACTTCATCCTAACATTGCGCTTTGAACTCTAGCTCATATATGGATTGTGGATAGGTATCAACAGAAAAGCTCGCTGGCTAGCAAACCCCAAATTGCAGCAGGATGTGGTAGGAGATCCTGGTACGTTTGTCATACAGCATTTGACATAGTATGCATTGAGACATACTCAATCTTCTCCTATTAGCTAAATAGTATGTTAGCATGTGCATTGGCATGTACAGCTGTTGCCATGGTTTGCAACAAATGAAGTTACTAAAGTCAGCTGTCAGTCACTGTGATTGCATGAGTCAGATATTACATTAATATGCAGAAAAAGCTCATTTCCGACACCGCTAAGGGACAGCTCACTTCAATAACTACATTTCACAAACAGCAACAACAAATGCTGCATGTCCCAGTCGTTTGCATCACTGTTTAGTCCCCCCTGGAAACTGTCATTTCTTCACTTGCTTGTGTTGTGTTTATTTGTACGTGTTTTTCTGAATGCACGTTACATTGAGCAGTCAGGGCGTCTGTACAGCTGGAGCAACTTTACACCTGATCAGATCTTGTTTTTGCTGAATTTCAGCCGTTAAAGTTAACTGACCCTCCTGCAGTAATGAAGAGGTGCAGTGTTGGGTGTTTCAGTTCACTGCGACACCACTGGGAGGTGTGGTTACGGGTGCAACACTTCTAACCCTCCCACCAGCGGTGTTGGTGTAAGAGGCTTACATGTTGGGCCTTAAACAGCGCTCAGCCTGGTGGTACTATACGTTAGTCTGATTACCTGTGTGACTGCATGCAGCTGTGTCGGCTCTTCCAGCCTCACACTGTTTCTGTCATTCCTGACAATTACAATAATAGACTAGCACTGATCTTCCATGTTGTGATAAATGTAGGACACTTTATTAAAGCATCAACAGTTCCACTGAAAACGATACCGCAGCTTGTCCAGCCGAGCTCACACAAACACGCCGAGCCACCTCCAGACTTTGGTGTGTGTCTGCTGCCACCTGCTGGAATAATAACCTCTGACAAAGCCGGATCTCTCTCTCTGCTTTTCTTCATTCAGAGGCTGTCTGGAGCCGATCCCAGCATGGGAACACCCTTCACAGATCATCTGTTCATTACAGAGCTAACTCACTTGTACAGACTATCATTGACATTCACACCTTTGGTCAATTAAAATTCTCCAGTCTGTCTGACCTGCATGTCTTTGGAATGTGAGGGAAAGAAAATCTCATCCCACAGAGAAAACGATGGGCCAAGAAATCAAACTTTCTTGTTGGGAAATTAGCACACTGGGGGTTCAAGCTTCAGAACGCCTTCATGTAAAGAATCCTAATGTTAAAATGACTTATTGCATGAATAAAATACCATATAAAGGAGTGGACTCTATCTGCGTTGCTTTACAGAATAATGGCTGGATCTTTTCCACTCAGAGTCCTCCAGCTGAACCAAACAGTTCATGAAACTGGTGTCACCTCAGAAATCCTTAAATTGGGATATATGTCACGACGTGTCGCAGAGCTTTAATCCTGCTAAAGTCACTTAAAGGTTTTATATGTGTGTGTGATGCCTGTGTGACAGCTGTAATAAGATTAAGCTGGCTTTATTGGCTTCCTGTTACAACCCTGATGAACATCCTGTTGGGTCAGAAAGATCCAAGTAAGGTAACGTCAGTAAATATAAACAAAAACAAAATAAACTGATAAATGTAAATTATAGGATTACTGATATGCCTATAAATGTCTAAATATTGGAAAAATTCTTTACCTTTTCTTGTCAAAAAGTCATTCTTGGACAAAGACATGTACAGCATGTTATCTTACATTTCTACACAGAGCAGCTGCTGTATGTTTGGGGTCAGTTAGTGTTCGAAACACGCTGCTATAAAACTGCAATAACAGAAATCTAATTAGACTTAAACTATGTCTTAAATTTGTGTGTTCATGTCGAAAGTCATCAACTTTTAGGCTTATAGGAATTTATTATGTAAGTTAACTATTCAAGAAGGGTCCCCAAGATCTCAATTAGAAAATTAATGTTCAATTTTATGTGTTGAGTCATTTTCAAGAATATATTAACATAATTGGACTGTTTGGCAAACAGATCAAAAATCTGATCTTTTACTTCGGGCTATAGCAGTTACTGATGGAGTTCAACTTTAAAAGGCATCCTAGCAAAATAAAAACATGTCAAACTTTGTTGCTATCTAGTTTAAGTATTTGTATAATCGTAAATCAGTTTGAGAGCTTCCAACACCCGACTTAATGTGGCTTCAGAGACAAACAGCCCAAAGTGTTGTGGCACTGCACTCTTATGAGGTTTTAACAGAACTAAAACACACTTTTCAAACAAAATTAATATGAATGGATTAGTGAAAACTCAACTACAAAGAGACACAAAACCACAGAGAGACACGTAATGGCTACAAAGAAAGAAAATAACTACAAAGAGACGCAAAACAACTACAGAGAGACATAAAATGACTACAAAAGGACAAAATAACTACAGAGACAATAAGAACCACAGGGACACAGAATACTACAAAGAGACACAAATGAATGCAGTGTGAGATGCAAATGACTACAAAGACTCACATAACAACTACAAAGAAATACAAAACAATGACAGTGACACAAAATGCTTACAAAATGACACAGAACAGCTACAGAGATGCAAAAGACAAAGAAATATACAAAAAAACACTGAAACAATTATTAAATTGCACAAATAGGTAGATAGATAGATGATAGACAGACAGACAGACAGACAGACAGACAGACAGACAGACAGACACATATAAAGCTGCCGGTGCAGGTCGTAGGTTGTGGATGTACACTGTGCACTTGCAGCAGGAACATATGAGCTGGATAAACTTTAGTGTTGAATGTACTTTTGCCCTCATCAGCAAACTTTTGTGCTCGCCATAGGTCGTTCTTTTCTCGGGCTGCTCTGTAAGAAGCCTCCCAGTCAGTGATCATTCTCTTTCATCCTACAGTATGTCCATCAATCTGCCGTACTCCAAACCTTTGGCTGCCTCCTACTTCTTGCCCCCTGGCTTAAGACATCATCTCAAACAATCACATTCAATATTTGGTTCCAGATATCATAAACTGAGGCGTGCTGAGAAACTACCATGTGAGCTTTCCTCAGGCATTTTGCAACAAGATACAAAAACACTTCTTGCACTGCTGCCATGTTTCAGTTTATGCCTTTGCTGCTGGAGGAAGATATGAAAAATTGAAATGTTGCATGGACAGATTTTTATTTTTTAAATGCATTGATAGCAGATCAAGTAAATTACTGATCGTGAGCTTAAAAATCTTTTCATTTTAATTCTTTAATTTACAAAAAAGTGTATCTGTTAAAGATATTTCTCCTCTGAATGCAAAACACAGTTTGGGGTGGCATCTTTTATTTGTCTGTATTCTACTCACGTTTCTCCAACTTCACATAATAATTACATTTCCCATATAAGGCTCAGATCCCCATTGAGCAGCAGCTCCTACAGGTCAAAAGAAACTCCTTTGAGAGCTGAAAACAATACCTTATTGGGTCTCAAGATAACAATTTAATATATTTCACAGACTTATAGACTCAGTAGGTTTTTATAACCCAGCTGTCTGAAATCTCTCTCCTCTGATCGTTGTCATCAGTCCCCTGCTGATGCAGCGGTGGAAAATATAGACCACAGCTGCTTTCTTGATAGCTGCTGTGAAGGATGGGCAAACAGGCCTGTCAGTAAAATTAAAGGCAGAAAAAGGAGGAAATCGTGAATGGGGGCTCAGAGGGTTTAAATAAAGAAATGGCACACATGAATAAAAGTGGAGCACTTAGTCCATAATTAGGGGCACAATAAATCTTTTGAAAGTGGAGATTTAAAAGTGTTTCCTCTAAAAGCGGCAAAAAGGGAACACTTAGGGATCCTTGGGTGAATTCCAGATGGGTCCCAGAAAATTTAGCAGTCATTTAGTTTTAATTCCCTAATTAGCACATATTTATTTATCACGTTTTATCCTTCTCATCATCATTTAACCATTTATTGACTTTACATTATACTGCCATTCCAACAGATTAATATGTGATGGGAGAGCAAAGGTCAATCTGGACATACCGAAATATTGAAGCAAAGCACCTCCAGCTCGCATTTACTGTTAATAGTTTTCCCCCCTAACCTCAACCATGTCCCACCCCCTTCAATCTAATATAAGGGATTCAACCAGACAAACATGTGTTTTATTGGATAATAACAACAATTCTTACATGTTTGACACTATCACTGTACATACAGTTTTTGACCTACAGAAGTGATTTACTGTACAATAACACTGGTTACCCTAAAGTGGAGCTCTCCAGGCTCCTGTGGTGCTGATTAGGGATACTGTTCAGAGTAATGATCTTGAAGGCTGAAACCTTGTGTGATCATATGAACCAGACACTCATTTTCAAGTTCTTGATCATTATCCTGTGATCACAAAACACATTTTTTTTGTGATAATTTGCTTGTTTTCTGAAGAAAATCAGCTAAACTTTTCTCAAGGATCAACTAAAATTTAATTGTTTTTATGACAAAATGAGCTTTGTTATTTAGAGGAGGAAGATATAATTAAAGTATAACCTTGCAATAACAGCCTTTTAAAAAATCATTGAAATTGCAATTTGCTTGTTCAGCATCTTTAGTTTCCTGAGGATGAACCCTCAACCTAACAGGTCAAAATCTCCCCTGCACAAGCATATTAGTTCATGGTAGGTTCTAACTGATGGCCTGCCCTTGTATTGAATTTTCATAGTCTCCAGAGGATGATCCTTATTGTTTCTGGAGGGCTCTAATCTTTTTCTTTCAACTGAATGAGCAGTAATCATTCAAATGCACCTGCAGTAGCAAAGCTGGTTGTCATGGCTGCCAGGAGACAACTCCTTGTGCTTTTTGTGGCTTCCTGCTTTTCTACAATGGAAAAGAAAGAAAACTATAACATGCATTGTTTGCAGATGGCGCTAACATTTCTGCAGGTAGGGATTTTCGTGGTCCCCTGAAGATGGTCCTCAGTAGAGGAGCCCGAAAGTTTCTGCGCTTTACTCTATCACATCTTTTATGTTTAGAAGATAAAAATGTAAAGTGCTGTTGCCAATAAAATTAGCTGAGTTGTGCTCATCCACTTGGGAGCATGAATCCTCTTTATTTGGCCCCTCCATGTGTATCATTTTAACTGTAGTTACATTCTAGCAGGTCAAACTCTGACATTAGCCAAATCTTCAGCCTGGTGCTCGTTCCATTGAGCAGCAGCATCGCAGCATGTAATGAATCTACCTGCCTGTAGGCTTTCACACTCTCATTTGCTCTTTTTCTTCTAATGCGGGTTCGGCGTGTAGCTACTAGCTTCTACATTATAGAGCATTTACATGAACTGCCTGACCTGGCATCCATCCATCCACTCCCATCACTAATTAATACACTACCCTGTCTAATTACGACCAGATTGAAGTCGGGGATTACACCCACACAAACAACACACACACAAAACAGTGTGAGATAATTGGTTTATTTTTACGTTTTGATATTAGTTCCAAGGATACAGCTAATTACCCATCATTCCATAAAACATATGTCTTTTTTGGAAACAGGCTGAAGGAAGGTACATCATTATTAATCACTGTAAGAGATGAGTCATTGAGAGAGGTATTTTTTTTTCAGTATA
Organism: Serranus cabrilla; assembly: GCA_903364295.1. Taxonomy (NCBI): domain Eukaryota; kingdom Metazoa; phylum Chordata; class Actinopteri; order Perciformes; family Serranidae; genus Serranus; species Serranus cabrilla. Next base: position 801,140 of record CAFUXE010000314.1, read on the forward strand.
AATATATAAAAAAGGGGGTTATTGAAAAGTTTTGTTCTCATTGTAAAAGCACATCAATAAATACATTTGTCATGCCTTCTATTGTCAATGACTGCCAAAGACTTACATAAAGGAAAGGGCATTTATCACTTGCACCAAGCCTAAGAGAACGATTCGTCCTCTGTTTGTTTTGTTGCCTGCTGGTTATTGAAAAGTAATTTGATTTGGAGGCTGTGATTGATTAAGGACTTTGTGCTCAACCTGTGCCTCTCTACTGCAAAACATCAAAAGGTACAGCTGTTTTGAAATGAGCCCTGTCACAGTATGTGGTGTTGCTGTTTATGCTAAAAAGTCTGAAACAGTGATATATCATCCACCAAACCACCTAATCCTTCTTCCAACATTTTTACTTTGATGCTGAAATAAGCGGCACAGGCTGCGCTGCATATAAATCTTTACCTCAATAAATCATTAATCCAGTCTTAAGTCTAAAACACCCCTGAGAAATATGTTGAGAAATTCCAGTTTCACTGCAAATCAACTTGTTCAAGACCTTGTTTCAACTTGGGTGAAGTTATTCTGAATATGACAGACGACGGTTTGGTTCAGGATCGTGAGATGAGCCCCACTTGAACTTTCTTCACTGCACCCTTGAAAATAAAGGTCAAGTTGGAACCAAATGGGGTTCTCCATGGCGATGCCAAAGTGGCACCTTTTTACGGTCTAAAAGGAACCTTAGTATTGGTTCTTCAGAGAACCCTTTTCTCCTTTTGTCACTACTGCTCCCAGGCAGTAGTTCTTTTATTTTGTCTTGTCACTTCCTGTTTTATTTTGAACCCTTCCTCCTGTTTCATGTCTGGTGTCTTTACTTCCTGTGTGATTACCTCTCCCCGCCCTAATGTGCTTCACCTGTGTCTCGTTAACCCTCCTCCCAGTGTGTATATATACTGTGTGCTCCCTTTGTCACATTGCCAGTTTCTCACTTTGCTATGAGTACCTACCAGCGTTTATTCCCTGATTCACACTGTCTTCTCATCTGACTCCTGAGCTTACTTTATCCCTGCCTGTACCTCTTGTGATTGGACTGATTACCTGGTTTTGGACCTCGCCTGCACGGTACTCTCTCCCACTCGCCTGTTCCTCCTGTACCTCTGCAACAATCTCTGCTTCTACGTGTGTGACCCTGCATTCCCTGCTAACTGCCTTCTGCCTAACCCTAGTCGGAGTCTCTGTCAGCTGAGCCCGTATGCTGATTCCTATCCACCTGTCCGGTGGTCTGTCTCCTGCCTGCTCCCGTCCTGTGGCTTCAGGGATTCCTCCAGGAGTTCAGCAGCTAAACCTCTGTCAGTTAAACCTGAATCTGCTACAGTAAAGACATTTATTATTGTAAGTATAAGTTCAGTTCTCTGCCTTGTGGTCTTGCATTTGGGTCTTTCTGTCCACAACCCGGCACGACACCTTTTAAAAACCTAATGGTTGTTGGGCGTCCCGGTGGAACACCTGGTTGAGTGCTTACCACAGAGTCACTTTCTGACTTGGAGTTCTTTCCCTCTGTCTCCCCCTTCCACTCTTTATCTCCTATCAATAAAGCTATAAAATGGCCAATGGTCTTTAAAAAAACCTAATGGTTCTTTAAGGATCTCCATAATAAATCATCCTTTTAGGAAACAATGGGTAAAAGTTTCTTGCAAAACCTAAAGCTTTACCATAAAGAACCAAAGTTTTCACTTTAGTCTTTCTTAGACATAACTCATCAAGGAACCTTTGACTCTTTAATTTAATGGTTCTTTGAACATCTAGGATTGTTTTTTTTTTTAGTGTCCGTCAGTAGCCATTAAGTTCATTCCCACTTTAAAGGCTGCGCTCTTCACTCTGTTTCTTTGGTAAATATTCATCAAAAAGGTCACTCTTCTGCAAATGGTGACTTGAAAAACCCTCCATGCATTTAGTATTCCAAAGAACCTTTAAGGGGAAAAACAAAGTATTTAAACTTAACATTTTTCAAGGTGTAGCTTAAGAACATGGTTCTTAAATATAAAAAAGTTCTTCACTAACTTCTGCAGAGCATCTACCAAGAACCATTTTTTCTGTCGACTGGCAGATTTTAGAAATCATGAAATGATATTTTGACTGAATGTGAAATAAAATGATTGTCAAAGTCTAAGAAACAGGTATATTTGCAGCTGACAGCTGTTATACTCTCGAGTCCTTTCACTTTCAGCTTGACCAGTCGGACTACCATCCTGAAGGAACCCACCGTGTGCTCGGCTCTTTCTGGGAGACAGACTAGCCTGAAGGGCAGATCACAGCAGGGGTCCTCAACAGAAATATCCTCAGAAAAAAAAACGCCATCTTTGATCATTTTCGCTACATCAAAACTCCTGCGGCTCATATTCCCACCTGGAGATTTCTATCATAACCACTAGTCCTTTAGATCAAACCGTGGTGTTTGAGATCAGAAAAAGGTCATCATCATTTTTAAACTGCTGCCCAGAAATAATCACACAGCCTGTGGTTGTATATCAGCTTTTGTGAGGTTGTAAAGAAAATCCAACACAACCAAGTCAAGGACTTGTAGTCATATAGGAACATTTTAAGGGTCTGGGAATAACAATTGTGACAAGTTATTTTAATAATGAAGGAGCACAAAAGTTCTGAAGGAATGGGAATAGTTGGACCCAATCTGACACTAGACGAGAACACAAAGTTAGCAACATCTAATTTTTTTTCTTTGTCAGTGTGATAAGATAATTAGGGTCGATGGCAAACCGCTGATTACAAAAACAGAGTTGTAAGTAAATTGTGTCAGCATACAATTAGTGTGATGATCTCTGGTATTAAGAGCCAAACTCTCACTGCTGTTTCAAAAGCTATTTGTTTGTTGGCATTCAACAACTCCAGCTCTCCTCCCCCCCCCCATGTTAAAATACAAAACAAACTCTGCAGAAGAGCCTTCTTGGATGACCCCATGGGAGATAAACCATGGCAAAATGTAATAACGCTTCCAAAGCTGGAATTGAACCCAATACAATGAATAACAATGTGATCGGGACTAACTGGAAAATACTATAATGTCTCTTTAAACTTAAAAAATGTAAATAAAACAAGCAAATAAAAAGACAAATATGTGGAGTAGATATTGAAGTTTTGTGCCTCATTTAATACACCTCTACATGGACACCACCAGTTGCACGCAGCACATTAAGACGGTACTCGATCTGGCTTTAGCAAAGAGTTTTCAGATCAGTAGAAAGGGAATGTCATTTAAAGTTTACAATTTAAAGATTTACCTCAGAAAAGGGGAAATATTTAAATTTAATATATATTTTAATAAAAATAACTTCATGACAGGACTTATTTGTCCCCTATGGACATCAGAGCAACATTTTAAATGATCTTTTAGACAATTTTTTGGCTTTATTTAATAGCCAGCCCACCTGCTCACAAGGATTAAGCCTTTTTTAAATGCTCCCTCTATGGTGGAGTCTTCAACTGATGACCTGGTGTCCTGCAAAATGTTCAGTATGAATGCAGGGCATCATCAGATGTATTAAGAGAGAGAATCTCTGTCCTTAGAGATGAGAAAGTGAAATAATATAAAGAGGTTTCATTTAGTGCCATTCTACTGACCTTGGAAATGTTCTGTTCTGTTCAACACAAAGCTCTTAGTAAAAAAAAGTAATAAAATTTATGGCCTCTAAAATTGAAGCTATAAAGGACCAAACTCGGCTTTTATTATTTTTTTAACAAATCTCTACGACTGAAGTGGTCTGTTCAATTAATTAAATTAGATCAACTCAAAAGTCCGTTATAAAATACAGCCTGAAGAAGTGGTGTCTCTGAAAGCTTCATCAGCCAGTATTTTTCAAAAGAAATCAAATGAGTACATGTAGCTGAATCCAACAGATGTCAACCAACACAGAGAGAATAATGGAGATGAAAATGTAACTGGCCCTGTAACCAGCAGTAACTTCATGAAACTTCTTGTTTTCTCAGAATGATGTGACGCCGTGTTCAACAGGCTTTGAGGTGCGTGTTCATCTTTTCTACATAGCAGCACTACACTGATTTAGTGTTTTTTCCTCCTTTCTCTTTGTGGTTGTTGTACATTCTTTTGTGGTTTCATGTCTTTGCATCTTTTTGCAGTTGTTGCGTCTCTCTGTGTATGTGTTGCCCCTCTTCGTAGTTATTTCCTGTCCTATGCAGTTGCATTGCATCTCTTTGTAATCGTGTTATGCAACTGTGTGGGTATTTTTGCATCTGATGCCAGGGGGGCCTGACACTTCGGGCCCCTGGGCTTGCCGCGGTACTCAGTAATCCATCTAAATGTCTAATGGTAAAAATGTATTATCTCATTCATATTGTTACTCAGTCTTAGAACTAAGTGGTGGATTATCCTTCACCTAAAATGTTACCTTGTCATCCTGAAATGTGGATCACTATAATTAGGAACCACATTTCCAAATTGATTGATCTTTTCTTTGCTATTCTGGGTGGCAAGAGCACTGCCTGTAACAAAGTTAAAGTAAATTACATGTATTTGATTTCTGTTTAAATAAACATATCAAAACATTGTTGAGCCTGAAGGTACTCTGTCATCTATTGATGCACAGCAGTAACCCCTTTTTATCACAGGGTCAGAAGGTGTGGTACTGTATCATTGGGGTACAACACTTGCAGAGTAACAGGAGCTGCGATGATAGTAAGCCCTGCAGTGCATCACCAGCCCTGTTCCACTCATTCCCTGTCAGATTGTCAAAGTTGCCATGTGCATTGTACGTTGGCTTTGGAACAACAGGAACCTGCCTTCCTGTCTGCCTAGCAGCACCTGCCTCAGCCCATATATATATACAGTATATCCTTGCCTGTCTGGGTTTGGGTCCAATCCGTCACATCACATCTTGACTAAAAACAGCATAGCCAAGACATGTAGATTAGTCATCAGTATAAATAAACTGACAGCACAGGGCGTCACATATAACAAAACCATGCATGTGCTGTTGGTTGAAAGCTGCTTTTGAACTGTATTTTGTTAAAGCCACAGAGTCTGTCTGTATTTTGTCCAAACCCTCCTGCCACAACAGATCAATAGGCCCACAGACAAATGACTACAGGACACTGTACTAGCATTATTTTAGGAAAGCTTCCACTGCTCACAATAAATAAAACAGAGGATATGGAGGCTGACAGCGACTGGGGGACGTGGGCTGTAATGTGACAGGGGGAAAACTATATACATGATATACCTCGCCTACCTGGGGGATGTTGCAGTTGCAGAGGATGCAGCTGTGCTTCATGTGCGCGGTGCATCAATCAACAGCGGTCAGTGAAAACTTTCTTTGACACTGTGTAGTGAATGCCGATGGGCCGGTTCAGTCTCAGTGCTCCCATCTACATCTTTTCTAACAGCAGCTGGCAGCTGTTTCAGCAAAAAAAAGCTCACAAAATCCACCGCATTCTACCTGCAAAGCACCAAATAAAAGACAGCGTTAGCGATTAGCTAAAGAGCCAGATATATCCCTCAGGAGATGGAGACTAAAACGGAGCTAGAGGGAGAATGAATGTTGGACTTATTTACACCAAGTGGCCTAAAAATTACTCAAAAGAGTCGACAGGGTTACCATGTGTGGTATGAATGTGTAGATAAACTGTGTAAGTGCTTGCTTAGAACTTTATCAGGTACTATAAATCAGCGCTGTGTGTCTGTCTGCTGGTTTTGGAATTTTTCTGCCACCTTGTGGACAAAAGGCAATGCAGCCCTCATTCAAAGACAACTCCTTTAATTATTAATTAGATGGTGCATAGTTAATCAGTGGTCTTCACCCTCCCAAACAGGGTATTTATAGATCATAGTGATTTTTTTTTTTACAGAAAAAAAAGAATCAATGAGGGCAGACACATCTCTATGTACAGAAATAACTGTCTTAGACGGAAAAAAGTGAAGTAATTAAGTGCATTGCCACAATGCTTACATTTCAACGCTGTAAGTGATTACAAATGTAAACATCTGTGTCAGACACTCAGACTGGATATTAAGTTTTCTGCTGTCAGGAGACACAATGATGCAGTTGCATTGGGTGAAATACAGTAAACTGTTTGGATTTGGCATTTACACACCAAATTAAGTTTTCATTGCTGTGCTAGTTTATTTCTATGTTCAGGGTGCGTATCAAGGTCCTCAGAGAATCAGACTGCATTAACTATGCTCCACTCGATTTGAATAGAACAGCTACAACATTATGTTTTCCCTCATGCAATAAAGGTTGTGTTTGTTCTATTCAGACACACATCTACACTCTTCCCAATTTCTCCCAGTCAGACTAGACTTGTGTTGAGTATTACTGATCTAGTCATGCTTCACATCCAGTGCATGCTGGGATGGGCTCCAGCCCTCCCTGCCCCAGAGAAGGAACAGATGGGCAAAGAAAATTAATGAGTAAATGAAGGAGGTACTGCAGGTATGCCTGAATAGGCTGCTCACCTGCTGATCACTGATTCTTAAGATCTGAAGGAATAGTGCTTTTCAATAGTTATGATTTAAATGTATCCATCATTGATCTTATATCACATTTATCTTTCTAATTGTAATAATAAATACAGAATCCTTGCAAGACAAGGGTTTTCAGATCAGTGCATTGATGTTGTGTGCAGTACTCATCCCTGTTATACAGTCACATCTGGAGTCAGAATTCTCAAATGCAGATACATAATTATTTATGTCATGTTGATGTAAATGTATTTCTATAACTGCACTGTTAAATTGCAATCCGAATGCTACTATGTAGGACTGGAAGGACTCCATGCATACTAAGCCAGAGTTTTGAATACTGCAGGTGTTGTAAAACCCACTGTGGTGAATGTGGTAATCATTCCAATAAGCAGAACTGCTACAGCCACTGATCGCACACGCCTGAGTTCCATCCTTAAATGCATAAACATTTGCCCATTCTTCCGCTTGAGCTATTTCAAAACCGGGCTGTTGAATTAAATGGAGTGTGCTTAACTATGTCACTCTTAAACTCTCAGCCTCAACTAATGCAAGCTGTGCACATATTGTAATTTCACCTCCCTTTTAAAAACCAGAAGCTTGAATACATTTATTGACTTTTTAATCCATTATAACTCTTTCTCTTGCTTTATTCAGATTTTACGGCATATGTCCTGAAGACCTTCCTCTTTTACAATATATTGCCAAAAGTATTCGCTCCTTGACTCGCATATGAATTTAAGTGACATCCCTTTCTTAATCCATAGGGTTTAACAGGATGCCGGTCCACCCTTTGCAGCTTTAACAGCTTCTGTGTTTATGGGAATTTTTTTAACCATTTTGTCAGAAGTGCATTTGTGAGGTCACACGCTGATGTTGGACGGGAAGGCCTGGCTCTCAGTCTCCGCTCTAATTCATCCCAAAGGTTTTCTATCAGGTTGAGGTCAGGACTCTGTGCAGGCCAGTCAAGGTCATCCACATCAGACTCTCTCATCCATGTCTGATGGATCTTGCGTTGTGCACTGGTGCACAGTCATGTTGGAACAGGACAGAGCCATCCCCAAACTGTTCCCACAAAGTTGGGAGCATGGAATTCTCCAAAATCTTTTGGGATGCTGAAGCATTCAGAGTTCCTTTCACTGGAACTAAGGGTCCAAGCCCAGCTCCTGAAAAACAACCCCATACCATAATCCCCCCTCCACCAAACTTTACACTTGGCACACTACAAGTACCGTTCCCATGGCAACCGCCAAGCCCAGAGTCATCCATCAGCTGGAGAAGCGCAATTCGCCACTCCAGAGAACGCGTCTCCACTGCTCTTGAGTCCAGTGGTGGCCTTTGCGTCAACCAGATCTAAGGTGGTTAGGAATCTGATCAGAATGCCTCCTGGGTGCCTCCTGTTAGAGGTTTATCCTGGCATGTGCAGCTGGTATGAGGCCCCAGGGTTAATCTAAAACCCACTGAAGAGATTATAGATCTTGTCTTGCTTGGGAAAACCTCTGGCTTTCCCACGAAAAGCTGGAAAACTTTCCTTAGCCTGCTGCCCCGCCACCCAGCCCTGGATAAACTGATCGATGGATCGATTGATGGATCAATGAATTACAACATCCCAAAAGTGGAAATTTGTGAGTCACTTCGGTTACAGTTTTATCAGTGAAAGTAAGGAGTTCACTACCAGATAGTTGGTCATTGTTGTCAAAATTAGCAGAACATAAAGAACAAACCAAGAATACAGTCAACAGGGTGAAAGCCCTCGCAGTAAGCTATACTTTCACAGTCAGTCAACTGTACTGACATTTTAGTTTTATAAGAGCAGCCAAATTGTGGCCTGATGGTAGTGATTTCGGGTGGGAGTGTGAATGTACACAACAGATTTCATGCCAATTCGGCCATTAGCTTTAAAAATATGTTGATCAAAGTAAACAAACAGATGGACAGAAATAATCCGCTAACCTTAATGGTGGAGTGAAATACATAATAATCAAAGGATATATATTTATATAAACAAACAAGAAAAATATGGCTGCCTTATTCTGTTAGCTCTCTGTATTTCAGCTGAATGACTCTATGTAAATCCAAGAAATATTAAATCAATAATGACAGTGGTGATAAAAACAAGACTAAGCATGTGTAGTTTTTCTAGGCCACGAAGATCCACAGAACAGAAGAAAATCTGCAGTTTTAACTCATGCTGTGGATACAAGTGCTTGTCTGGCTGCTGCAGTCAACTGAAGAAGTTGCTCTTCATCTCATAATGGGTGCAGCTGCTGCAAGAAGGACTACAGATTTACTGAGCACTTTTATTGACTCTATTCTCGGAAAAGCAGCAAATATTTGCCTAAAAATCAATAGATTTGACACTAGGCGCATGCCTCACTGTGTTGCATATGTAACCTTCAACAATAAAGCTGGTGCTTGTGATATAATGTATCTATTTATAGTTACAAGAACAATTTTAAGTATGTTAAATGAGCAAATGATGAAACAAACCTTACAAACAGCAGTCTCTTGGGCCAAGGTGCCAGGTTTTTTTTTACGTGTCCACCCCGACTTCCTCCCTTTGCAAATTTTGTTTCGAGTCATATTTGTGATAGCCTACATCTAAAAACAATAAATGTTTTCCCCAAAACATAACTGAGGATGTAGCTTTCTTGTATGAGAACTCTGTTTCTTGGCAACCTTGTCCCAATTTTAAGACACCCGAGGGTGGCACAAAAAATGATACACTTTGGGAACCACTGGTTTTGTTGAGCTGAATTTGTTTGACAAAAAAAGATCAATTTTCTTACCTTTTTCCTGTTATTTCAACTAGAGCCCACAGTCTTCAGCAGTCTTTATGTGACCTATAGTAGAACTAAGCTATCCCCATAACAAGTGGCCAGACTCCATCTGCTGGTGAAGAAGATGGAGCTTAAAGCTCTGAACACTTTGTGGGCCATGAACCAAATTTGTGTATTTTTATTTGAATTAAATTTCAATTATTCTGATGTCAGAGTTATATACTGTCAAATCATATATATTACCACAACCTACATTTCTGGTCCTCATTCTGCATACTCCAATGCTTAGCACTGATCCTTGTTGCTGCACAGCCTCCTTATACTCCCTCACCCTCTCCAGCCTGCTCCTGCATTAGCATTTAGATTTGTGTGATTTCAGGATGTTTCTCTCAATGGGTTTATGTTCATTCAAATGTTTTGTATGTAAGGCAGCACCAGAAGGTCTGAGAGCTCAGCGACAGTCTATGTCAAACCTTTTTTAAAACTTGTTCCTGGAGCATATCGGGGCAGAGCCACACCACCAAACTCAAAATGATTGTTGCAATAAATGGTTAAAAGTTGACAAAAAATTATTCAAGTGAAGATCCCTCCTTAGGTTCAATTCTGGCATGATGTCAAATCTTTTCTGTTATGAGACATCTGAGACCTCAAAGATATCTGAAAAGGGACAGTGAAGCGCTTTAGGCATCATGTCCAATCAATACTCTTTTCAGCGGTTTGGTGTGTGACATTAACAGATCAGTGGAGCCATGAAATAGAAAGCCAGAGAGTTCAGCACATGCTGTTATCCAGTCTCCGGTCTTATAAGTGATCCTCCATATTGCTTCCAATAAGTCACTGACTCTCTAGCTTTATTTTATTTTTTTCTTGAGGCGCCAATGCAGTAGAGAGAGGAATCAGACAAAATAAAGTCTTGTAACAGCAGGAACCCTGACAAATGCGAGTGTGTAGCCTCTGGTGGAGTGCAGCACATGCAGGCAGTCAAGCTGTCTCCATGTTGCCAGCTGTTTCACACTCCTTCTTAATCTGTATGCAGGCTCATTTAGCAACTGGCTGCTGTGGACTGGGTTTTCTCAAGTAGAGTCATTGCTTTGAAGGTCAACTAAAACGTTTGCCCTTGGGAAACACCAAAAATACATCAGAGTCAAACCATAGAAATAGAATAAGAGTAGAACGGATATTCCTATTGAAATGTAATTGTACAATGGTCAGACCATTGCTACCACTGCAGTGGGCTTACTTCCGTACTAACAGACTTCTGCAAGTTGTGGACAGTGGGCATGTGGCCATGTGGACAATCTAACAGTTCTTAAACCTCACTCCTTACCGCTAGACTTACTTCACCAAGAAGGGAGCGGACTAACAACCTTGATCTGCCTACAAACTTTACAGCCCCACTGATGTATGTTGTCAACATACAGTGCAATTTACCTCTTCATTCTACTTCTAGGAGTCAAATGGAAAATGCTTGTTACATGCAGCAGAAGAAAGCAACAAAGTTCATTTATTCAAGTATTGTATTTTGATCTACATTTTCAGAGGGATCTATTTTAGTTTTTACTTCCTTTACCTATTTCATGTAGGAACAGCTCACACTTCAGTCTCTCCTGGAAGACATTCATAGTGTTGTACTCAGTTTGTCACAAATGCTAAAAGACAGTTTGAGTGAGAAGTTCAAAACCTGCTCACTTTCTCACCTCCACAGAGTTGGCCAGTCACAGTATGGAGTGGATGAGGATGTCAGATTTTGGTTTTGGAAAGCTACAGAAACTTAGATGGCGTCAGTTAAATGACTGAGATCAAATTTCATGCAGCACACTTTAGTTTTTGCTTTTTTGTCAATTCAAATTTAGCTTTAGACCCTTTGGAGGGAACTGAACTAGTGTTGCCAGATTGGGCGATTTCCCACCAAATTAGGCTGCTTTTGCCTTGCTTGGGCAGGCATAAATGGTTTTGGGCAGTTTGTGATAATTTCACTGCTTTTTGTACAATTTGGCCAGTTTCCCCAGTGAAAAATAAAAGTATATTTCACTCCCCCTTTTTCATTAACAAGGCACTGAGTTAAATAGAATTGGCACACAGAGAGTGGGATCTTTTTCCCTTTCAAATAGCCTTGTAAAAGCTTTTTTTACAAGGTAATTATGCTATAAAACAGAATACTAGAGGCAATTCTTGGGACTCATTTCCACAGAAAATGTATATGTGTACAAAAGTATGTACGAATAAAAATTGGGCTACTTTGTTTACATATTTCTTTAGAATGAAGACAGTGTACTTTAAACAACACTGCCATCCTCAACAACATCCTATGTGCTTTTTGTAATTCGCACCCATAGACCTGAGACAACTAAGGATGACAAAGAGTAAAAAAGAACTTTCTACATAATAAATAGTAAATATAAGAGAGGACAAATGCATGACACGTTGTCTTAGCAATCGTAAACTAACAATACAATTACAAGCATAAAAAACAAACAAGTTAATCAACAACAACATCACTACATTATCAAGTACATCTGAGTTGATTTGATATCTTATATTAAATTGTATTTTTAAAATGCTATATGTTGTGCTGTGCTGTTTTCCAAAGGCTTAGAATGTCTGAATGGAGTGACAAGATGCAAATAAAACATGAACTCAGCAGATTTGTCCAGTCTACACTCAATTATATTATGAATGTAGCTTTTAAATGTATATTGTAATCATTTCGGTCCACTTCTCTCTGTTATTTCAGAACTCTTATTAAAGAAATGTGCTGCTATTTCCTGTGGAGTATCTCATGGGAATATGTCTAACTGACACACTGCCATATTGAAACTCAAGTAGCCAGGAATTAACAAATGGTCACTTGGCACAGACTGGGATGCTTGATGTCAGTCAAATCTGGCAACACTAGGGCTCAATCTGTGTTTGGAACCACTGGCCTAAACTCGGCTCCAAAAAGTACATTTGGTTGTGATGGATCAGTGACAGTCAAAAAATGTCGTAGCCTATGATGACAGCCACCAGAACCAAATGCAAACTTTCATTCTAATACATAAAGTAGGATTTTGGCGACGTATGTGGATGACACCACCCTCATTGGACTCATCTCTGGTAGGGATGATTGGCCTATTTGACCATCTGCTGACCCAGTGCAGTGAGAAAACTGCCAAAAACAACGAAGACAGCCGTGGACTCCAGGAAGAGCCCAGTCTCACCTGCCCCCATCACCCTGTGTGACTCCCCATCTGACATCGTGGAGTCATTCCGCCTCCTCGGCACCATCATCACCCAGGACCTGAAGTGGGTGTTAAACATCAGGTCCATCATCAAAAAAAGCCCAGTACAGGATGTACTTCCTGCGGCAATTGAAGAAATTCTACTTACCAAAGACGATGATAGTGCACTTCTACACTCCCATCATCGAGTCCATCCTCACCTCCTCCATAACCATCTGGTACACTGCTGCCCCTGCCAGGGACAAGGGCGGACTGCAGCATATCATTCGCCCTGCCGAGAAAGTGATCGGCTGCAATCTGCCATCCCTCCAGGACCTGTACGCCTCCAGGACTCTGGGGCATGCAGGCAAGATTGTAGCTGACCCCTACCACACTGGACACACACTCTTTGAGTCACTCCCCTCCGGCAGGAAGCTGCCATCCATCAGGACCAGAACCTCCTGCCATAACAACAGTTTCTTCCCCTCTGCATCTGCCATTAACACGTCCAGAGACCCCCACTGACCCTTCACCCCCGACCCCCACTCTATATGTTACATTAAAGTAATGCACAGCCACCTGACTTTATCTGCAATACAAATATAACACAATATTTGTATTGTTTCCACTGTTTGTGTTTGTATATATTTGGAAACTTTTTATATATTTTTTCTTTTCTTTTCAGTATTGACTTTTTCTATTGTTCTTATTTTGCACTTACAGTACTTGACTTAATCTTTATCTTCAGTACTTGATTGTTTGAACCAACATACCACAGCAAATTCCTTGTATGTGAAAACCTACTTGGCTATAAAAATGGATTCTGATTCTGATGTACTTTTACATCACATTTACGAGTGTTTCTGTTGCCATGGTGGTATGATGCTAGTAGTCTACTGAAGTGTTAAAGAGTCACTGCCATCCTGAACTTGTAGTCCAGTCAACATATAAAAACAGCCATCCTCATACATGAAATTCAGACGTGTCTGTGGGATTGATGTTAACTGTGTTCCACCAGATGAGGGCAGTGTATCACAGCTCTGCTGCACAGCCTGGAAGCTGTGTGTTACTCTGGCACATTCCATACACTGAGAGCCCAGCCTGTGGTGAATGTTGGAAATCGAAAACCTGCTTTGAAGCATCATCCTGAGTTATTACTGACATCAGGATGAACAGTGATCCGCTGGCTGTTATAGCCTGGATGTGGTTGCCAGTGTATTACACACTCCTCTTCTCCTCTCTCTCTATCTCTGTAAGTGTTTCTGTGATATGTGAATTGCCTCGCTTCTTCTATATGCACAGATGCTTCGTTGTCTTGTGTAGTTATTGCCTGCCAAATGACAACCAAATGTCTGCAGGAGCAGCAGCGCAAACAGATTATCAACAAATGAGTGTTTCCTTTTGTTTTTCACATCAGCTTTGTCTGCTTTAAACACATTGCTGCCTGAGTAGTGGCGCCTTAGTAAAAACCTCTTATTCCAGCATTGTTTTATGTAAGCAGATTCATGCACATACCTAGACAGACAAGTAATTGAGGGCATATTGAGCATCTCGACTCCTGTCTATGTTGCATTGATGAATAAATAATGGAACGTCCTTTCAAGTGCATCTTTGAACAGTGCTGAAGTTTTTAACCCAATGAAACCTGGAGACAGCTACAGTCCCCCAGACTATAAACCTCTTATTCCCGCTGTCTTGGCCCTCCGCCTTTCTCCTTCAACACCCCCACCCCCTCTCGCTTTGGCATAATGCCCCCCACTGGGTCTTCTTTCATCAGGGTAGAGTATCAGTGAGACACAGACACAATGCTCCTCACACACATGCGCAAACTTACATAGAAGCATACAGCAAACACTGCACTTTTGTTGCTCTGAGGGCCAATTTGTGTAAATGACACCAGACACAGCTGCACCCTCTGCTCATGAAGACATAATAATAAGACACAATTATGTCTTCATGAGCACATTTATCTTACATGAAAGTGATATATGGGACTAAAAGGGTTAAAATCCCAGTCTAATTCTGGCTGCATCTATGAAAAACAGCTGAACTGTGTGTTGCATAAGCGATGACATTGACAAGTGGCAGCCATTCAGATGAGTGGGTGAATCATATATCATTGTTACTTACAGCTTGAGCTTCAACCTGGCCTCCCAATTCTCCATCCCAAATCCTATCACAGCCATGAGTAGTGATCTAGCAACTCGGAGGAGAAAGGCGCTGAATGAAACTGTTTGATATATTGCTCTACTCCCTCTATGTCCTCACATCATTACAGAAATATTGCCATGAAAAGACATTTATCAAAAGCATCAAATCAACTTTCTGCTCCGACATAATAAAACCATTACTTTTCTGGGAAGAGCTATAGTTTAAACATTCTTCAAATAAATAACTACTTATTTTGGCCGTCATGACTAGATTATCATCAGTAGTCCAAGAGGAAATAAAAAAGTCAGGTAGTTGGACCTCTATTTGGTCAAACTTATAGCTCCATTACAGAACTGGTTAAAGGAGCTTTATGAAGGCTGCTGCCAGTGTCTGGAGCCCTCCGCAATTGGATCTAAAAGTGTAAAATTATTTTTCGGGAAAATCTGCTTTTCTGGCTGCTGATGTTTTGGGATATTTTGAATCTTATGTAATCTTGGACCCATTGTATGATTTTATTGGAAATATTCTTAATTCTTTTGTAATCACATTCAAATAATGTAATATAATATGATAATATTGTCATCATACAACATTCAAAAAGCACCATTACTTTTTTTTTTTTTATCAGGCCTTATAAATGCCCACGCCCCCATCTCGTTCAACCAATCACGTGAGCCCTCAGCCTCTCAGCGCAATAAGTCAAAACAATCAGAGGAAAAACAATGGCTGGTGTCCGAAATGCTTCTCAAACGTGTAGTAGTAGTAGTGATTGTGGGAACAAGTGAGTGGCTTCGGGAAGCTTCTGTTCTTTGTCTCTTCACAGAGTTGTATGTCGTCTATGAAAATCACAACGCAGCAAAGGTAACAGAATTGAGCAGCTAGCTGCTATTGCTATCACTTACTCTTCGTTTGGTTTTGCTGCATTATGCAGTCTAAACAAGCCAACCAAGTCAGCTAGCTGGTTAGTTTTTGGTAGCGTTATTAAGCTGAATAAAAGAAGGAGTTGGTTTAGGGACAGTTGCTGCGCTGTGTTAACTATAGCAGCAGTTTGTTGCTCTGGCAGAAGCTAGCCGGCTAACTTGTTAGGTAGCGGATGATAAGCCTGCTAAGCTATTGGCTTAGAGGTTAGGGGGCGGGCCCAGGTGACAGCTCCACTGACTTTTGGGGAAAAGGCTAATATGACATTTAAAAGAACGTCTTGAAAAAACACTTCATTACATTTCACAATAACATCTCATCTATTTTTATAATTAAGTTTTTGTTTGGTTTACATATTTTACTGTATTTTTTTAAAAAATATCATCATTCATTTCCCAATGCCTTATTTCTTTATTTCATACTGAGCATTTGGGGGATTTACATTACAAACAAGACAATGATAACTTTGAACCTTCAAACTTTTAAAATTTGCCAAAAGTCGAATAGATTTGTTCACAGTTTAGTACATCAGCGATAGACTTGAATCTTGTTAATCAGGATTTACAAGACACCTTCAGGGGTGATAGTTCTTGCAGTTTAAACCCTCTAAACCTTTATTGATTGATTATCATTACAGTCAGTCTGATTTATTAACTGGATCTTTCTGAGACTCACTGCTGCCGATGGTTAAATGTGTTGTCTCTTGAAGTTCTCAGTCTTTTACTGCCAAGGACCCCTTGCAAGACAGAATATACCAGGGACCTCCTCATGGATGTTGTGCTCATCCAATTTGGTGCATTTCAGACCCAGTCTTACACATGAGGAGAAAGTAAATTCAAATAATTTTAACTAATATACAATAAAAATAGACAATGTAACATATATACATATGTTTTTATATCAAATGAATAATACAAAATAATAAACAGCAAAACAAACAACAATTAGGCCTAGCCTAGTTGAAATATGATAGGCCTATAAAATAGTTTGTGGAAAGGAAATTGTGTAAATATTTAATGACTGATAAAAGTCTAATCATAAAATAAATGCAAGCTATCACAAACTTTACATTCATATAAAATTGTTCATCACGGCCAAAGTGATGTTACAGAGCGTGAAAGCAAAGGGGGCAGAGAGGAAACTGAGTATAAAACACCAAGTGTGGTTAATGCATGTAGGTCTTTGTGCAGGTTGCAGTTTGGTTAGGTCAAGGCCAAAAAAAGAGTGGTTTGGATTATGATAAGTATATTATACAGGGGGTTAGCACCCTCACCTCACAGCAAGAGGGTCGCGGGTTTGACAGCTCTGCAATAGACTGGCGTCCTGTCCAGGGTGTACCCAGTCTCTCACCCAATGTCAGCTGGGATTTGCTCCTGCCCCCCACGAACATAGTTTGGATAAGCGGTTAGGGATAATGGATGGATATTATACCAGGACTATCTCAAGGGGTGTGTTGTGTTGTAAAGTGGGTGTGTCTTGATGTAAGGTGTGGTGTAGCCTGCAAGACTGCAGTTTGACCCTTGGTAGATAGGTCAAACAAACCCAGGACTCTCACCCATGAAACATGTGTTTACTTTTGGAAATAACAACAATAATAATACATTAGATTTGTATAGCCCTTTTCTAGTTACTCAAAGATGCTTTACATCAGCAACAAAACAGAACAACAAGAACAACAACAAAAAAGTGCAGCAGACAAAAGAATAAGTCCAAGAGAAGGGAGAAGAAGAGCAGAGTTTGTTAGTGGTTGTAGGCGGATTTGAAGAGGAGAGTTTCGAGGGAATTGCTCTTGTGGGTCATAATTGAGGGTATAAACAACACTCACCAACCACTTTATTATGTACACCAGTTAAATGCATTTCGGCATGTAGATAAGGTGAAGAGGGCCTGCTGAAGTTCAGTGACCATCTTGAGGAAGAAAGGTGACTTTAAATGTGGCATGGTTGTATATTTTTTTCACAAATTGCTGATCTACTCTGATCTTCTCTTTTCTCTTTTACAGTTTACACAGAATGGTCTGAAAAAAAACATCCAGTGAGCCTTGATGTCTTGTTGATGCCAGAGGTCAGATGAGAATAGCCAGACTGGTGCAACAGTAACTCAAATAACCACACACAACATGCCCAACCATAAAGCAGATGTACTACAGCAGCAGAAGACCACACTGTCAGTTTATTAGGTAGACCTTGCTAGCTAATAAAGTGGCCAGTGGGTGTATGAGGTTGTATGGTTTGGAGATCTTGATCAATTTATTAACTGGCCACCAATTAAACAGTGTTTGTTGTTCCACACATACTGATTGAATTTGACCTCTTATCTCTTGCATTCAATTAATTCCTGCACTAACGTTTATCCAAGATAAATAATAATTAACACAAAATAATGAAAATACAATGGCACACACTCTAACCCCAACACCCCCTCCCCGTCCAACTCTCTCTCTCTCTCTCTCTCTCTCTCTCTCTCTCTCTCTCATGAGCTCGAGCGCTGAAGTCGGAGGCGCTCCTGGGTTATTTGCCAGTGCGCACCACGGTATCGCTTCACATCACACTGCTGTCCGGACTGTTGCTGCGCCCGGAGCACCTGCAGGCGCGGAGGGAGGAGGAAAATAAAGGAGGCGAAGAAGAAGAAGAAGCAGAAGAAGAAGAAGAAGTGCGGAGGGGACATTTGAGAGGAGGAAGGAGAAGGGGCTGGACCGGCGGGAGGAGCGCACCATGGCCTCAAAGGAGACCACAGTGGCGGGCTTCGCCAACGTCAGCAGAGAAATCACAGGTGAGCTTGAAAATGACTTTTCCAGTGAAGTATGTTTCAGCCTCTTATTGTGAAGAGGCGAGGAGAAGGAGGACGTCTTTTAGGACGCGTGGGGTTAGTTTGTCTTTACCCAGCTGCTCTGTAAATCTCTCGCGTTTGATTTTGAAAGGAGTTATCACCGCAGGAAATGCCTCCCGAGGCAAAACCAGAGTTAATGGCTGTTGGACCTTGTGAAGATTGTAATCCAATCGATCTCGTAGCGGGAGTGTTCACTTTCCGATTGATTTGGCGTAAAGATCCGCCGTTGAATTTATCGCGCACAGGGGTCCAGTAGTGCTTTCGGGAGTTATTTTTAAGTGTTGCCGTGCATGTGCTTTTCATGTGCATTCATTAGGAGTTTGCATCTCTTTCTTTTCTCTCTGCGTGTGTGCGCGTGGGAGTTATTGTGCGACGGGGAGCGCTTTGCGTGCAGCAAGGCAGGCAGCATGGGTTCAGCTGCACTCAGACTGAGCCTCTCAATGCTGGGGAGATTGGACAGTACAACACACACACACACACACACACACACACGTTTGGATGATAATGTGCTAGGGAAGGTGTGTCTCTCACTGCTAATTATCCAGACATGGTGAGTTAAATCCTGCTGTTTACCAGCTCAACCTGGTCAAGCCCCGTCTGTCTGGCCTGGTGATAAGAGCCAGGCGGCTTTAGGCCATTAACACACCTGCCAGTGGACAACAAGAGAGGGAGGGGGGAGATGGGGGTTCACAATAGGGGGATGAGTGTCCATCTAAGTGTCAAAAACCAGCAAGGATATGAGAAAGAATTGAAGTGGAAAGCTGGGACTGACCAATCCTTGATGTTCCCCTTCACCCTGCGTCACCCCTTTGGGAGCAGATGCCGAGGTCACGCCAGCAGGCCTTGGGGGGTGCCGCAGAGTGTGTTAAAAGGTTTAAGCGATTGGGTCTTAGCCAGCTTAACGTCAATAACTCTCTGTTTGTCTGCGGCTGATCCTTCCTTCGATCTGCCCGTGTGACCCCCCCCCACCACCACCTCATCCCATCCCTGCCTCGTCCTTCCCGCATCTGCTGCTGCTCACCCAAGTGTGACAGCCAACTTCATGGTTGTTGCGGGATGTGGAAAGTGAGAATTCTGAGTATGCACTAGTGAGAGTTTTTGGAGATTGTGACACAATTGAGCATCGTGACACAGCATGACGTGCTGTATCTCCATCTGCTGGGCCCGTATTTAGCATGGGAGGCCCCCCTTGAAATGCGGACTGTGAATATCACACAGCTTGCAGGCATATGTGTGTGTTTGCAGTCTGAGGATATAGGTTGACATTGTGTTGGAATAGCAGGTTGTATGATGTTGGATGGAGATGGAGATGTAGCTGGAGGAGGCCTCTGGTACGGTTCAGTGAGCTTCAGGAGGGTCCTGTGTTGTGGTGGAGCAGAGGCCCCTAAAGATTGCAGCTCTAGATCTTGTGGTCGGTTCCATTGAGAAGAGCTGGGCTGCTTCTTTCTTTCTTTCATTCTTTCTCTGAGGCTAAAAATAGCCCAGTTATGAATCCTCTTCTGCTGTGTGTGTGTGTGTGCTCAGGTTTGTGTCTTTGTAACTGTCTACTTTTCTCTGTGACTGTTCACCCCTGTGCAGCTGTTTAAAGGAATAATCCACCAGTCTGTCCCTTACCTGAAGATCTTTTCGAGGGAAGATTTCAAACAAAAGCTCTCTGATAACATTCACTGATTAATTTCCATAAGACCATGCATAAACATTTTCATAAATCAAGTGATGTAGAGATGCAAATTTTAACAAATAGTTGGAACTCTTGAGAATAACTGATTATCGATTAATCATATATAATTTTCAAAATTAAATTAATTAAATTAAATGTTTCTTGAATAATAAGCAAAAACACAAAATACTGACTTCATTTATAATTGTGAAGCTCCGTCTGTTGCTCTAAAATAACTGGCCCCACAAAAGATGATTACACACACAAACACTCTCAGCCGCTCTGTTGTTTGACGGAATTACTTTTTTCCAAAAAGCACACTTTAAAAATGTGCTTTTGCATGATGCTTTGTAGAGTAACTCAAACTGATCGATTCGATCAACTTTTCAATTAGTCAACAAAATTGTATGAATGTTTGTCAACTAAGAACTAAGACCTGAATGTACAGGTGGACCACAAATTAAAAGACAACCCAACAGAAAGTATCTTAGTAAAGTGTTTGGACATCCCAATCCTCCAGAACAGCTTCTCCTTGGCATAGCTTGTTTAAAGGATTACTCCACTCCACTGATTTAGCATTGCACTGTGCATTCTTCACTCAACCACTGACTGTTTGTTGGGGGGTTTTAAATAATTTTGTGTTAATGGTTGGCGTCTTATGCTGATGAGGAGTGGGCTGTCTCCTGTCTCCTGTCTTTCCAGCTCAGCCCATCCAGATCTTTTTCATTATCAAACCAAACTAAAAGGTTTTATAAAACTTTCCCCATGAGCAATGATGTGTGGCGCTTCCGTCTTCTGTTTTGTGTTGTTGTGAATGCAGCGTGGCTACATGGATGCAAACGTGACCATTTCCAAAAAACATGTGTTTTAAAAAGGTGCTTTAGCGTGATTCAGTGCAGGGGGACAGAGACATCCCTCCATCAGCTGTCATGGACTTAGTGAGCGACGATGCCCAGTCCGTGATGCTAAACCACAGACTCAGCAGCCCCAGGCTTGTAAGTGAAATTTCCCCTGGAATTAATAAAGCGTGTCTTTCTGTTCATTGTACAGAAAGCAAATAATGTGAAAGTATTGCTTCGGTCAGGGACAACATTAAACAATGTAATTTGTCTTTGATTTTTTAGACTTTTTGGATCGAAAAAGTCAGTTGTCAGCACTGTGTAGTCTGGTCCTCTTCATTCAGTTAATTTATTTAGATTTAATTCATAAAGTTAATCTAATCCATTTTTTTTAGTGTTTCTGATTTAATTAAACACAGATATTTTTTTTTTTTTTGCTGTTTTACCATAATCATCCATTCACCACTAAACAATTGAGGTCTGACTCGAACTGTGCATTTGGAGAATCATTAATCTCTTGATTACTGCCTAACTGTTGGGTTTATAAAATGAGGGAGTTAGGAAATCTTAAAACCTCTTCAGGATCCCAAAATGATGTTTTCAGGTTTGAGAAAATCCAAAGAAAATCAGGTTACTATCATGTATGGTAAGGAAAACAAGTGAAAATGTACATCCGAGAGGCTGGTAGCCATTATCAAAATAGTTGCAGCTAATATGATCACGGTGACACTTTTAATTTCTTGACGGTTCATTCTTGACCTTGAGCAAATGTCCTCTGCTGATGAAGATTATGTGACTATGTGGATTGTAGAAAGCACTCTGACGCGTTATTCCAAAATCTCCCGTAGGTGTTGTGATCTTGTGATCCGTGAAGGTCGTGTCATGCCATTCACACCATTTTCACGCACATCAAGCCATTCAGTGACTCCTCCTGTCCTGAATGGAAGCATCTGCATTCCTGATGCACAGATACGCGGCTCTGTATCAGCTCTGATACTGACCTTATTAAGCGGAGCGACTATCGACTTGATCCATATTAAAATCTGCTTTTTATTCACTGCTGTTTCAGTGATTCCTCTTTTACACAGTTGCACCGAGCCGTCGGCAGAATTCTGAGCACCATAGCAACCCTTTGTGCAGAATGTTGTCTTATTTATCAATATTTGTTTGCTGTTCCTATTCATTCTCGGCATTGTCACAGCAGGAGGCGCATTGTTTTTTGTTTTGCTCTGTTCATATTGTTATAGTGAGTCACTCCATGAATAGTAACTCCTAGCCTCCTGTAAGACGCGAGGTGTCCTCAGGTTACCTTACACACAGAGGAATGACCTAATTGGATCCATGCAGTTGGGTTTGTAGGCGATCCCTTGTGCCGGTCCTGAGTTAAGATATCAGAAATGCTATCTGGAGGGAAAATGTGCGTCCTTAATGTTCCTCCATTTATTTATTCATGTTTTTCCCTTTCATTTGTCACCCAGCTGTACATTTGAATTTATAAATTCCCCCCTTAAAAGCTTTTTACAGTGTTTCTGAGTGCATATCAGGGCAGCTGGCGCTTTTCATTCGGTTATGTGTTTACATTACGTAATTGGCTCTCCTGTTATACTGTTTTTTTTTTCTCTATAGAGAGCATCAGGAAGGTGCTGGACAAGCAGGCCATTAAGTTTGTGCGAGCCATCAAGCAGGACACCAGGAGCGGGAAAACAGAGGACAGGATTCTGGTGAGAGACGCCAACACCACTCACACCCAACCCCCATCACTGCCCGCCGTCCTCTGTCACTCCAGGTCACCTGAGAGAGATGTTAGAGCGAAAGCCTCTTTACTGGATGTGCGAGGTGTTGAATATGGAACAGAACGGCTCTTTATAGACAAAATGGGAAATCAATGGAAGTTAATTGCGACAAATTGGAAGAGCCATAAGAAGTGGCAGATTACGCATCCTGAGACACACAACAGACGCGTTGAAAATCAGGCTTAAGACAGATGCTGCCTAAGCAGAGCAAAGTGGACATGGCCTACTGAGTCCATCCTCAGAGTTTATTAGATGTGGCAGGATGGCCTTAATGCCACAGGCAAGAGTGTGGTGTGTGTAAGCCTGACATGGTGTACATACAGGGGCATCACTCATTGTTTAGTGTTTTTTATTTGAAGAAGAGGCTTGTGTGTGAGTGTATGCCAGAGGGTGTGTGGGCAGCCTGCGATGTGTTCGAGGAGCTTGCGCGAGCCAAGGCCACCTCTGTTATTGAGGAATTGTCAATTAGTCAGCCACATTAGTGACTGATCAGTTACTCATTTCCTCCCCTGGAGACGACAAAAAGACAAGCTGATAAGCAAATCAAAACTATTAATCAGTACTTCTTTTGAGTTTTTTCGTCTCTATTATGTCT
>CAFUXE010000314.1:824398-834822 GCA_903364295.1 Serranus cabrilla
GTCATCTCTCTTTGTTTCCTCTCTCCCTCCCTCCTTATCTGTCTATCTCGATTATTCTCCTCCCCGTCATCACCCCGCCTCCTCTCCCTGCCACCACCCCAGTCGCCTCTCACTTTCTCTCCGTCTCTCCCCTTTATGCCCTTCCCTCTTTCCTCCATCTTTACTCAAACCTGTAAAAGGGTATCGAGCTCCTCTTTCCATCAGAAGCAATTCAATTAGGTCTCTGCCTTACGAGAGTTTTTTACTATCCAAATGGGCCTTGGCTGCCGCTGCCGCCGCTGCTCCGAATTCTTTAAAGGGAGGGAAGGCAAGAGGGGCGAGATGGATATGAGCATTTATTCTAGCTCGTTGTCAAGGTCTCCCCCTCTGAAAGGCAATCTTTTCACTCTAATGGATACACATGTTTGGATATGAAGGGTGAACAGATGAGGGAGTTTGTAAATAGACTGTTTGTTTCAGGCTCTGGGTAGTGTGCACAAATATCCACTCATGCTTGAAATACCATACATGATAGAGAAAGTGGGATATTTTAGGATTGCTTTCTAATATGGAGATGAAACTTGAAAAATATTTTTTTTAAGCCTGAAGGCTTAGGCGACACCTTCTTTTTACCTTTATCCTCCCTTTCATGTTGGTCCTTCCTTCACGGCTGAATATAGCAGGTCAAATCTGAACAGGATCACAGCTTTCATCTTCATTCCTCTGGCTTGTTTGGTTTGTGGACAGAAGTTTTTAAAGGGCGCATGTATTAAAATGCAAACATTCATATTCTGATCGAAGTATGTTTTAATGTCAAAATGCTGTTTTTGAGAGCCCTTCTAAAAACCTTTACCCAAGTGACCTGATGAAGGTTTCTGGATGATGATGTCACTATATCTGTCCTTATCCAGAGCCAGTACGTTATACGGATATGCCCGTCATAATAATTACTATATGGACTTTTTAAAAATGTTAGAGGTTATCACCTACACATGATGCTTAGATAAACAGCAGGGTTTTCCTGACCATAATAAGACCTAAGCCCAGTGCCTGAGCAGTTTTCACAAGGCCTAAGTAAAATTAAAAGAAAAACTATGTTGAGGCAATTTTTGCTGTCATTTATAGTTTCTCTGTGGGCGGGGCTCAGGCAGCTCCTCCAAACACACTTTAAAGCTATTTTCTCTTTGAAAAGATATCTTTATATGAGTATGCTAATATACAATCATTTAATCTGATACATAATGGTCTTTTAATGACTATAATATTGTTTAATGCAATCATTTCTGGGGTTATCGTGACAGGCCCATTTACAGGCGGTGGGCAGTACGTTCACAGTTTGGATTAGAAGAGATCTGGCAAGGAAAATGCTCTCAAAGCCACCAGACTCCACTGACAAAAAGTGCAATGCTATCTGGCAGAACACAGGAACTGCTGGTCTAACATTAGCACCATCTCGTCCGGCTAGTTTGTTTGTGTTATTGTGTGACTTTCGGATCTGAATCAGCAGTATATTCTGTGTGGTGATTTCCAAACTTCATATAGCTAATGTTGACTCAGATTCTGCTGGTGTTCACAGCTTACTGTGGTAACCTATGTCACTGCTATTTGCTAAAGCTGAGTGGGTGTTTCCATTTCAAAAACCTGCAAAAGAACGCAGATGGACTCGGCCTTCAGTGCAGATCATCAAGTTTATATTGACTGTATACAAGGCTTTGTTCTACATCTAGTTCTTTCTTTTCGCCCCCTTTTCCCTCCGGAGACTGCTGGTATCCAGCTGTCTGTGTGTGTTGGCTGTACCAGCCATCATGCTGCGACACACACACTCACAGACACACACATAGGGTCCCCTCCACCCATCTCAGACAGACACAAGGAGGGCTCAGCATGACATCCAAACAGCACCCAGGGCGATACGTTGGGGAGCATCAACATTCATGTTTCCATCACGGGGCATGCATGCACAAACATGCACGCTCACACACATACTCATGCGTACAGTTTAACATGTGCAGGAGACATCTACACAAGCACACATGGTTCAGTGCATCAAAAGTTGCCTGCACACACACTCTTACGGCCATTATTAGATCACCCTATTTGAAGATTAGAAGCAACTCAGAAAACAAAGCATCTTCAAAGGCAGAGAGGGGGAGAGAGACATGGAGGGAGGGAGAAAGGAGTGGGTGGATGTGATGGAAGAGGAGGGGAGGGCATTCCCCACAAGAGCAAAGGGAATGGAAGAAGGAGCGAGGGTGGAAAGAGAGGGGGAAGGAAATCTCTGATGTGTTGTGATGCCCCAGTTGCCGATTTGGCTCTTCCGCCACTTATTTATCCCGATCGGTCTCTACGTTTTATCCTCCGTTGACTCTGCGGTTCCATGTAATAATGGGCCTATTACTGGCTGAGATTGTCGCTGTTTGACAGTCCTGAGCACACTCGAGCGCTTCAGACGCTCATTTCCACTTAGGTTGCGTAGAGGTCCCGCTCATGAGACTCTGGTAGGACGGAGGTTTGAGGTCGAGTTAGTGGTGCAGCATTTAAAGACTTGGTTTTTGTTGCGTGCTCACTGGGTCTGTGTTGGGATGTTTACAGCAGGGCTGTTTTCTCGAAAAGTTGGTGGAAGTAATATAGTTATGATTTATGGTCAGCTATCACTTTTTAAAGTTGCTGTACTCTGCAGAAAAATCATTTATGTACGAACCTCTTTATTTACTTAAGCCTGAAAAAACAATTGTTTTTTGTTGTTGCATATCTTACTTCCTTTTGGCACTCAGCAAAATCAAAATGTCTCTTTTTCATAATGAGGCTCTGCCATCTATGGTAAAAAATGTGCACTCACTATAAAAGCACACTTTTAATCTGCATTAATCCTGTGAACCCCAAACAGTTTCAGGGTGTCAAATTTGACTCACTGTGGGCTTGTTTTTAGTATACTGCACCTTTATAAAACCAACACAATCACGGCTAGTAGCAGAACTCATGAATAGATTTTGTGTCTTCAGTATAGCACAGTTCTGATGCTATAAATCATATAAAGAAAAAACAGAGGTGGAATATCTTTGGTAATTTATCTTACAAAATATAAGTTGAATCTCTATATACAGCATCTTCCAGGTGCCCACAAGTTTTACTGGGATAAATGGTGCAATTTTGGATTTTTTTGTTAAACCTGTTCAGAGGATGAAATTAAATAAAATTGTTTCAGATGAGAAATTTATGGACACAATAAACAAATAATTTAATAACGCAAAATAACCCTTTTTGGTTTCCTTCAAACCACTAGTGACTTATTTTCCTTTAAGTGTTTCCCATACACTTCAATGTAGGTTACACCTTTAGGAAAGGGTGAATAAATAGGGAATTATTTTGACCAATATTTTCAGTACCACCCAGTAATTTCCTGATTAATTATTGCATTTTCATTGAAAAAAGTCCCCAAAATGGTACTGAACACTCTACGATCATAAAGCACTGTATTCCATATTAATCCGTTTTTACAAATAAAATAATTAAGCAGTACATCCAATAGAAATTTCAACTGATCATGTACAGTAAATAAATGTTACAAAGCCATTGGGCCTTTGGAGGGTATTCATTTAAACAACACAGTTCAGTACACCCTCTGTAATGAAACAAAAAAAACATATATATATATATATATATATATATACACCACATGCTGAGTGATTCTTTTGATTCTTCCTCTTGTAATTTCCTAGAAAGAAGCCATCTGAAAAGATCTGGTTGTAAAAAAAAAAACTGCAGTGCACCCTGGGAACATACTTAAAACAAGTGGCAGAGCTGTACAGCTCATCTTCTACGACTATTATTATACTTTCTGTTCCTTTTTAGTGTACTTTTTTATTTTCTGAACATTTGTTATTGTTTTTCACAATAGTATAATCCCACAACTGCTTCTTTATCCGCTCTGTGCATTACATAGAAAAAGGATCCCTCCCATGCTGCGTTTTTATGGAGTTGTTTATCTGAATCAACAGTCTAAAATATTGAGAGTGTAAGCTCCACAGAGATAAACTTATTTTTGTGTGGTAAATACTAGAAATAAAATCCATTTAACTTGAAATTTTTAACAGTTGGCAGTTATTACCATTGCCGGTGTGGATGCTTGTACTGGCTAACTGAGCGTTTTGGGACTAAATAAATAAAAGTAAATTAAGGTAGCGTGAAGCTCATTGGTTCCAAGATCTGTCTCATGTTTGTATTTAATCAGTATCTTCAACATCATGAATCTCATTTTCTTTAACTGAGTTGTCTTTGCTTGATGTTGTAATTTCGTTTCATTTTTCTCTTTCTGCCTTTATTGTTTTTAAGCTTCTGTGTTTCTTCTGCTCCTTGGGGTTTTTTAACCTCATCTGCATGAATTAGTGTTTTCAATCTTCCCGCTGTGCATCTTTTTAATTATTGAATTTTATCGCTCTTTGGAATTGTTTAATTGCTTCTGTTCCTCAGTGCTCTGTCCAGTGTAAACCACATCACTGACTTGCTTAACTGATTTGTGCCGACCCCGAGGTAATTCAGTGGTGGTAAATCCAAGTCTATGAAGTTCGAATTCTCATTTTGGACTGCTGGCATTAAACAACCTTCAATGATTTCACGATCAAGTTCATTTATTCATCATAAGGTGTACTTTATTGCTCAGCCGCTATAAACCGTTGTTTAATGTCTAATGTGGATCTGGAAGCTTTTAAAGTTTGAAAGTTGAAGAAGGAAGATTGAAAAAATAACCAAGATTATGTCTTGTATTTGGCTAGGGCTCGGAGAACTTCAGAGTTTTAATATCAAGCTGCTTTACCAACAGAGGTGTAAAGTTTTAGCAGGCAGAGATGGTCTAGTGATGTCGGTGATCATAAAACCTTCCTAAAATACTATTAAAGCTAAAATCTAGTAAAATAACCTCACACCATGATTGCTTTCATTTTTTATGAAACCTAACAAACTGATCAACATCAAAAACACGATGTCCTAGAAGAGCACTTGGAGAGCACAGACCTCGGCAGTGAGAAATAATTTGTGTTTCTGCCCTGTAGTTTTCCTGTTGGCTGATCAACAGACAAACATCACCAAAACATAACCTACCAGGTTATTGTTTGAGGGCTTTTCAGATTTCATCCATGGTCTGGGTGTTAACAGTTGTGGAAAGAACTAAAAGAAATCTAATTTGTGTTTTTCTGTGCTTGATGAAGGTCCAAGGACTGAAACAACATGGGTAGAGTACATTCAAGTGATCCGACAGTGTGCATGAATATCTTTTCACAGTCACAGTATGATTTGACACACCTGTCTGATGTGAAAGGAAGGTGCCTGCTGAGTGCTACAGTAATTGCTTAAATCCATTTTAAAAGACAGAATGCTTCCAGAAGCGCATCGCAGCAGCACTGGACTCTGGGCACAGTTTGGATTCTTATAAACCACTAGCACAACCCCTCTGCACTACTAGGGTCCATGAGCCGCTGGCCCGTGTGTTTGCTATGCCTCTGTTTCAACAATAGAAAGCTGCTTGCTTGTGCCTAGTCAAAAATCCAACGGTTAGTAACTACTGAAGCTGTATCGTGTCTACGGTTGCCTCTGAAATAAGTAAACAGGTACTTGCAACTGTTGTTTAAATTGGTATGTTTGTTCCCAGAATAAAGTAAAACCTGCCATAGATTGACAAAGCCTCACAGTTCGGAAAGTGCAGAAAATGTACCTAAACCTGCATTCTTTCTAATGGCCAGCAGGGGGCAACTCCACTGGTTGCAAAAAGAAGTCCGATTGTATAGAAATCTATGAGAAAATGATCCTACTTCTTACTTAATTCATTATCTCTGTAAACATTTTTCTAAAGAGTTTTTGTTCTTCATCGCTTGTTTCAAGTCTTCTTTAATACAGCAATGACAGCCAAAATGCCAAACTCTAGACAAAAACTGATGAGTGATGTCACTGTGGCTAAATGTACACCTTATATTCAGTTATCCTACACATCCCTACTCGCATTATCATCTTAATCAATTTGTAATCATTGCATTCCACAAGTGTTATAATTAACTTTCTCAGTGGCCTCACTGCCTCGTGCCATTTAATTACTGATTTGCTACGTTTCCCAAAATAACTTAAGGAGATAAGTTAAGCACATCACTAGGCAACACAACTGCTCAACGATAGCCCGGACGATTTCTGAAGATCCTTTTCTTTAACTTAAATGACTTTACAATGAAACCTGACCCAAAAAAGTCCAGATTCAACCCCTTTCTTTTTGTCCTACATTGTTCGTATTTCAGCCTGCAGGACAGTAGATGATCACTGCGGTTAAAATTGAGCCAAAGTTAAACCCACTTTTGAACTACTTGCTTTTAAGCAGGAAAAATAATGTGTGGTGGTAAACAAAGTTCAAAGCCTGACGTGCACTGAATTACATAATCAATCTCGTACATTTTAAATGGTGAAACCGGGCCTTGCTTTCAGCTCCGAAGACGCTTTGTTGCAAAGACTCCAGCTGTGCGTTGGACTGTGAAAGAAAGCAGAGTAAAGCAGTAAAGCACAGGCACCACGTGCTACCAGCAGAATCTTCTGTTCTTTCAGTCTCTGAACAACACTTCTATTTTTTGCGTAATAGCAAACATTACCACTGCATCATCCGCGTTTCTCTTTTCATGGCTTTTCCCTGCGAGATGCTCAGCGTGGAGTCATTTTCTCTCCGAGTGCCCAGGATTTACCATCTGACTGTTCACGGCGAGTAGCGCTCTGTGCTGTAATTAGGACTGTGCTTTCTTTTGATTATCATAACACATGTTGGTAGCCTATGGCGGAGGAGCTATGAAGTGTGGCTGCTGACCTTCTCTCTTCCCCTCATGAGAAGGAGAGAAAGTGTGACTAGAAGTGTGTGTATGGCCAAGGCCGGGAGGCATCTCGAGTGTCTCTGCCTCTGTTTTATCTCTCCATCCTTTTCATTTTCTTCCTCTCCTTTGCTCCCTCGCTCTCATTGTCCTGATCCTCTTGTATCCACCTGTCCTCTCTGTCCACTCTCTCTTCTTTCCTCGTTCATTTGGTCTCTTCCACACTCATTGCTTGTCTCTATCTCATCACACATTCTCACCAGGGATGAACTTCATGTTTTTTTTTCTTGGACGATACAAATAACAGATAATTACTTGCTTTTCTTAGCCGGTAATCAAAAATCTACCATTTTTGTATTTTAAAAAGAGTTTCATAACTGTGATTTATGCACACCTGAGATGAAGAAGGGCTTAGACATCATTATTGTTAACACAGCAAAACAACAGAACAGACTCTTCTGATGTTTTTTGTTGTTTAAAGAAAAAAATGCATACAAATCTGCAGCAAGAATTCAGACTATTGTTTGAAAATAATCCGTCAAGTCAGACATGTTTATGTATGATATCTTAATACAAACATAAAGGCTTTTATAGATTCCAAAGCCTATAGCTGCTTAGTCTGCAAACAAAAAAAAATGCACTGACATAATGTTTAAAAAGAAACAACCCAAAACATGTCTGCTGATTGAGCAAAGTAAGTGAGACAATAAGTAAAGTGCATCCCTCAATACAAAATTAAAGGCTTATAGAACCAAAAACCTGCTTAGTCTGCAGATGAAACACAATGGTGGAAGGCAAACAGGAGAGAGTCACTCTAGTTTGTATGGATCAGAGTGATTATGAATGTGTGTGGCGATCACATCATGCAGGTTAGGTTACATTAGAGAAACTTCTCAGAAGTAGCACTGGCTTGGGATCCAGCTTTCGTTGGTTTAGGGGGGCAGCAGTTGGGTAGAGCAACTAGGGTCATTAAGATGGGGAATTTGGAAATATTCCAAAAGTTTTAGGAAAGATTATGTTCAAAAACATTTTCCCCAACTATATTTAACTTCCCTGTTAAGGGCCAACCTTTAATTTGTCAAATTCCTGGTTTATTCCTGGCGATTCCCACAAATTTCCGCTGATTGCTGTGGAGATTTTCGTACATGGAATATTCCCAGAATTTTTTTTCAATTTCAACCATACATGAAAGCAAAATGCAGTTAAATCTAGGGCAGTAACCAATGGCATTGCTCTACATTAAAAGCTTCTATTGAGGTTTCAAATGAAGCTTCTAATGTCTGCTGTCCTGTTTTGACTTTTTAACACTTTCAGACAAAATCTTACTTTTAAAAATAGTGTTAGGCCTGTACCTTTGTTAGAGTCAAACTTAAAAGCTTTGATTCAATAAATTGGTGCCATCAGTCAGGCTATAATTGGCTTTTCTCCAAGGTTGGAAGCTCTTCATCTAACGGCTCACTGTGACTGTTACTGACTGTCGATTACTACCCGCAGTATTTCAAACTGATGAGCTGTCAAAAAAAAATGACCATTGTCTTATTTTGTAAAAGCATTTTTGATGAATGGTTGTGGCCAGTGTCCATCTTACTGGCAGTAAAAGGCAGCTCGTGTTTCACCAGTTAAATCATTTTAACGTAAAGCTGCTGCAGTTGGAAATTTTCAGTTTGCATTAGAAGTAACTCAATACAGCATTTTTTCCATGAACATCAGGCTATTTACAGCCGAATACTTTAACAGAATAAATGGACAGAATTGCAGCCTTGGGGCTGTTGCTAGTTGACTAATTGCATTTTCAAAGGCATGTTGAATAGACACTAATGCACCGGCTGCTGCCTTAGCTGCTGCTGCTGCTTCGATTACTTTCAATGCATCAGTTTGATGATATGTTGGGTTAAACTAACGTGTTGTTCCCAGGCAGCAACCTCCGAGCATGAAAAGTGAAGCCAATGCAGAAGTGCCTTAAGCCTGCATTCTTTCTAATGAGCAGCAGGGGGCGACTCACTGGTTGCAAGTCTGTTCCTATGAAAAAAACGAGAAATACTCTTTCTACTACTCACTCGATTTATTAACTCGGTAAACATTCACATAATGAGTTTATGGTCTCAATCACTAGTTTCAGGTCTTCTTTAATACAGCTTGATGTTCATTTTGTAAATTGGGGTCATATTTACAGTAAAATAGATAAAGGGTATGCTTTAGGGTGTGGTTACCGTGTGATTTAAAGGTTGCTACCACAGTGTACTGTGTGTTTGCTTGGTCA
This sequence comes from Serranus cabrilla, assembly GCA_903364295.1. NCBI lineage: Eukaryota > Metazoa > Chordata > Actinopteri > Perciformes > Serranidae > Serranus > Serranus cabrilla. The sequence continues at coordinate 833,471 of CAFUXE010000314.1, forward strand.
AATTTTCACCCTTCATACTGTGTGCGAGTAAGCATTGTAAATAAAGATTGCCCCTTGCTCACCCAGCTAGCTCGCTAGCACCTGCATTAGCTGATGATGTAGCATTATTCTGGCTCCTGGTCCATTCTGAGCATAGCTAAATGGAAAAAACAATATGGAGATGGCCTAAACCAAGAATCTAACTTCAAAAGTACTGATTTCGAGGCTTCAGAGTTCACAAATAAATGGGTGACATCACAGTGACAGAGTGTCCATTACTCTTATACAGTCTGTGATCACAAACCGAAATGTGTAGTGCCCAATACTGTATCAGCTGCATTATTCAGCTTCAATTTAATTATTGGAATAATATATAATAATATAAATGTTCTGTTATATACTGTGCATCTCACTTGCTTGCATTTACCCACGTTTTTTATTTCCCCCCTCGTCCTTTTTTTCCTCCCAGCCCATTCACCAATCCTGACCACTCTTCAGCCTCTACTTCTCCTCTTGTACACTCTATCTCACCTCTCTTACTTCCATCTACAGTACAACCCCACAACCCGTTCCCATTATCTGTCTCCTGTTCTCTATCTCTTTTTTTTCCTTCTTTTTTTAAGAGGTCCTTTGGGTTTCAGAGCGCTCTCTTTGCCATCTCTTTGATTTAGATGCATTGGACTGGTTCGTTTTTATGAGTGAATCTGGAACAAGATGTGTTTTTGAGCTTTGCATTTCTTTCCTCTCATTTGGCTTCATCTCTCTCTCTCTCTCTTTGAACCACTCTAAAGTCCACTTTTAAAGGAGGACCTGGGGCATCTGTGCTTTCAAACCCCCTGTCACTTACACACACACACACACATGCACGTAAGCTGACAGATTGACTGATGGCAGGGTTGTGTTCTAGTGATGCTGAGTTCACTTGAGTGATGGTAGCCGACTGTGTGTGTGTGTGTGTGTGTGTGACGGGGAGAGGGAGAGACAGGCGAGTGTAGTCCAAAGCCAGCTTAGTGAGCTATTGTGCATCATTATACGTGCATGAGAGTCAAACCGGAGTGTGTGTGCTGTACGGGCATGCCGGACTTATGCAAATGTCTGTATCGGAATGTTTCTGATTTTTCACTGAGTGTGTGTGTGTGTGTGTTTGTGTGTGTGTTTAAAATGCCCTTGTGGCCGAGCCAGAAATACCGCAGGCGGCCAAATCTGGCACTGATCCTCAGCTTGTTCCCTCTGAGGCAACGCTGCAACACACACACGACCCAGAGACACACTTTGATTTGCACCATCTCGTTTGAAGTGCAAGACCCAGAGCCTGACAGCTTATGATTAATATAAGCCCCCGCCCTCTGCCCTCTCAGCCACGCGTGCATGCA